>JAUTBX010145964.1:0-17983 GCA_032361465.1 Lepetodrilus tevnianus
GCCTACACGCGCGTCGTGCAACGGGGGCCAGGAAGGTATAGCTCTACGAGTACGACTACGTACAAGTTGTCTGTACACCAATGCGTTGCAGGTGTGGGTGGCTCTATATGCTAATGCACTGAAGACGTGGCTCTATCTGGCAGTGTGCTGTAGGTACGCCCTCCTATGCTAGTGTACAGAAAGTACGCTATGCCAATGAATCAGTGGACTACAAGACGTTTCTGCTTTGGTCAATGATATTTGATAAACATTTGCTCGTTCCTGTGTGCCCATGTATGTATATGATACTCTTCTATGTAGGCCGTGCATTCCAAATTCTTACATTCACGCTTTTCACTCGCATCTTGAAATGGACAGATAGTTATGCATTAATGACCCACTCGCCTTGGAGAATTTGGGTTTATATATATATATATATAACACATTGTATATTCGCAAATGTTTCATCTATGTTCAATAAATACATAATACTAAATATGAGAGATGTAAATGACGCTAATATGTCCAGAAGCAGAACGAAATCACGTGAGATAATGTGTGATGCGCATGCGCTAATGAATATTGATGAAAATAGCACACGTGATCAACAGCCACTCGGAAGACTGTATGCACCTTCTTGGAATCGTACAAAAATAGTTGTTGAATATCACACATTCACCTCAATTCACAAAATAATGTCTGTTACACGGATCTTTTTCTGGAATGTGTACCATGTTGTTTGGCTGGAGCGATATCGCCATCATCATTCATGTACGCACAAAATATCGATAACTCTGGAAAGATTTCAAATACAGATGAATACCAAATCACAGAGCCATAACAATGTGGCATAACAGCTTTTGACTAGCAAAGAATATATTGCATTTTCAATTCGACATTTTAAATAATGAAGTACATCACTTCATCATTTTATTAATATAGGAATAGAGAAATCGTATTTATGTTATTAGGTTAAACCTTTACATTAGAAATCACTAATTCATTTGGTATCCATCATATGCACCTCTTTTATGCAGCGTAGTGTTGCAGGAAAGAAATATAACAAGAAAATATATCTCACATATCTTCAAATAAAACAAGTATCAATAAAGATTTATATTTTGAGGCACGTCACAGTAACTGGAAACATAGATATGACACCCCCATTTCCGTATAATGGAACAGTCAACATCAAGGCTAATTATCATACGATTGTATCGAATGAGGGGTGCCATGGTGGGTGTCTGGACAAAGAGTTCTGTAATACAACACTGACTATCGCAAATGAGATTACTTATATATACGTACAGCCGGTGTCGGATAGAACACCTCTAAATACCACAGACCGAGGACATGAAGGCCCAATATTGACAGTGATAACCGTGGAATTGTAAGTCAGGATTCCCTACAAGTATACTGTATCCAAAAACCGGATCATGCGTAGGAGGAACCGATACTTATGTATTTATACTATTCTACATGTAGTAATACACAGATGAATATTCCGCAAAGTTCATGGTAATTGCTTCCTAATGGTTTGGATATAACGTCAATCTAACATTGACGTAAATAGTTACAATTATGCCCTGTGTAGTCGGATGGAGAAAACAATGAATGGCTTATAAAGAATGGGTATTTCACAATACCCAACACAACACTTTAACTTGTCATTTCATGTTGTTACAGTCATTATTCGCCCACATGGACCCAGTGTGTATTAAAATAACTGCACTGCACTGACAACCTGAACTTTAGAAATATGGCAAAGAGCTGTTAGCATAAATGACATTATTTAATAACGAATAATTATAGTAGTATCGTGTCGTTATAATTTCCATCGTAAACATTAACAGCTAGCGAAATGTTCGCATAATGTTGGAAGGGCTTAGGTATAATATAATGATAATGTATGAAACGTGATTAACTGTGAACTTGACTACAGAATCACTACGACATGTAGACTCAGTATTATCTAACCATACTATTCAGACTCAACCACAACCACAACCAAGCATTTAACATTCTATCTACTTTTACATTGATTATGTTATATAGACACGCATATTGAACCTAATTTTTCCAATTCAGCAATAAATCTTTGCAAGTAAATTGGAATGTGCGATTGCATTACAATATCTATATCTACCTGGAGCTCTTGGCATTATACCGCCAAAGACACGAAACTAAATGGAAACCTGGAGAAAATGAGATGTATTAGGTCTCTGACCATAATTGAGAAGAGTAATTATATCCTACTATTGGATAGAGATGTCCATCTCCCTAGGCCTAAGAAAGGAATGCGTCCAGCTGTTAAAGCCATATATTCAGTGCCTTAGGCCTGCACAGAAGGAATTCATACTACAGTGTACAAGCCCAGAGAACGAAAAAATACTATGTGAAGAGAAACTGACCGATTAAGGATATTCTTACAAGTGATGTGCATTTTTTCTGCCCCCGAAGTTCAAAACCAAACACAGCTAAACTAATTTAGCGAAGGTTTGAATAATAAAGAACCATACATCAGAAGAAAAAACTACGCGAGGGAATATGTTAAGCGCATGATTGAAATCCGTGATGGCTTGCATAGGCACTGTTTAGCTTTAGGGAATTTACCTCTTTAGACATTGATTGAAGCTTGTTATTCCAGTTTAATTCGTTTTTATTCATTCCATCTTTTTTATCCTTTCCGCATTCTGGAATTAACTACAATAACAAGATTAAATAGTTTGGAATTTGCGTCAAATGGTTTAGATGTATTATTCATCAGCGTGAATATGTCGTGAACAAAATGCACACACATAATGAATCTCCAGTAGAATTTGCCGTGATAATGCCCATGTCCTGGCAAATAACATAAACTGCTGCACGCCAAAGTACTGACATTATTCGATAAACAAGCCATCTGAGGTTGCCGCCATTATTGGACGTCACTAATAACGGGCGCTTTTCAATACAGTACCAGATCACGCATACATGCAGCGCGGTGACGCTGGACACAAAATAATGGCGGTGGCTCAGGGATGATGATCCCTTCCCGGAGCATATATAATGATGACATCTCGCCAATCAGAACCTTGCGAATCAATACCAGCAAAAGACGTCGAAATGATAGCCATACATAATAACAATGCCTATAGACTACGATGACCTCAGTGGTCAGAGACTGACCGTGGGGACTGGTCAAGGACCGTGGTCTAGTCCTAGGCTTGTTCTGGCATCTGTGCAGATATATGGCTAATTAGAATTAAGCAGACAGCGAGGTGAACGGCTGTCATTAGCTTCCACTCGGCCAGGATGCTATTATACGCGCATAGTTAGTCTTGAAACTCCATTAACACGAGTCTTCCGGGATCTCTTTTGATAGTTACTTTCCTTCGCGAACACTGTATTAAGAATCGATGTATTGTCTTGGTCAGCTGATGTTGACGTTGACATATTTGAACTAAACTTTGATTATTTCTGCATTTACTATAATAAATAAATCGGTAAGTATACTAGTCTGTTATTCGGGATTATAGAATTGAGGTCCATTATTCTAAATTTACCAAGATTATGTCAGGCTTTGGAAATTCTTTCTTAATAACTTTTCATCCTTTTCTTGCAAGCCGTCGACAACACAACGTACTGTTTTCAATTGGGCAAAGCTATAACGACGTTGCTATCAAACGCTCTAGAACAGATAATGGATTTAATGCATAAATATCGCGCATATAATACCAATTTGAAATGTCGTAAAATACGCTGAGATAAGATTCTCCATTCAACATCAAAGCCGATGTCTTTCAATCAGAGACCTGGCGTAATGGCAGTTCAGCTTGATAACGCATCACCACAATCCAAGCCTTAGCTGGACTGGACCCAATGATAATATTTCCATGCGAAACACTAATAGTCTTTGAACATCATCCAGCCTCGGAGACCCAATGTTGGTGGTGTCATAAACACACACTACCTGTCAGACGTACGGATGAACATCGCAACCGTCTCCACACCGGGGAAGAAAGGCCGTCTTTTGAAAGCTGCCATAAATCTACGCTATACTTTCGTTTCCGGTTCATAAACGTTTTGTGGTACAATAGCCCGGACCCGTAAAATGATTTCGTAATTCTCCTTCGCGATGACGTCGTATTATACCACGAAATTATTCACAGGTCTCTCATAATCGTGCAATTAACGAGAATAGTGCTGTAAATTACAGGCCGTGGTATTTACGGCGTAGTTCCTCCACGTATCCCTGATACCGGGGCGCTAGACGCACGCTATTGTGAGAGTAGCGGATGAAGGCAAAGAATAGTTGGTTTTCATCGAATTACAAGTCGCCTTCTTGCATGTCTACAAGTAATATCATATCGATCCGGTATTGAATTTTGCGTAGGATTTGTTAAGGCAAATTTCCTTTCCCCTTTGAGCGTCCACTGAGCATATCAAACGAGCCCGTGAAAGGAGGCCCTTAATATCTGTAACTTTACAAGGCCCTTTCCAGCGCGTCGCGCTCGACCAACACGTTCGATTACCAAGTCATCTCTACACCATAAGTAGACTTAACCGGCTTCCGGGTCGCTATGAAAATTGTTTTGGGCCTTATCAACAAGTACAGAATTGACAGGCACGTGTAAACCGACAAGACGTCGACAGCGACAGTCAATATATTTGTATTTGCTGCCATCTTTGACTCGTCTAATCACACTATACTATGTTTTAGCCAATATACTATGTTATAGCGGTCGTAAAATTAGTTTCTTGTTGGTTTGGGATGCCGTTCAATACAACTATAAAACAATTAAGGTAGATTTCTTCTTGGTGATAATGTACTATCGAAACCTTTCAATGTTGGGGGTTATGGCAGAAAAGTGCAATCCACTTAGCTTCCTCCAAATAGTGTCCATTAAATCTGTAAATAGGCGGTGGGGCACACGAAGCCTGGTATATATGCACTTATAAAACATGAGCCTTCTCTTCAAATAGCCTGTAAAATATTACGATAGCCTGTCCATGAAAAACGTATCTTTGTCAATGATTTACAGCAGATTTGCAGAAATAAAAACCTACAGAGTTATCTAAATTATACTAGCAGTTTTAAATTTCAAGTTGCATACTATTTGGGTCAGGTCGTGGCAAAGTATCTACTGCGTAATGATTTCTGTAATAAAGTTCACTGTAATTCTGCGGAGTCCACTTACCCTACTCCGCCCCCCTTTATCACGAAGTCATATCGGTATGTTCCGACTGCACATTAACTTCACTAGGCCTCAATAAAGATAGAATTCAGGGGGCTGCAGACCAGTTATGGCATACTGGATTACGTACATCGATTGCTTTAATGACTAGCAGCTCAACTAAATGTCATAGGCCGCTGTAAGCCTACACGTGAAGGAATAACAGGGTAGGTATACGTGTAATATGAAACCAGTTTCACAGGTTCAAAAGAATAGATTTGTACTGAGCAAATATACATTTGTACTTCATAAAAATAATTTACCTCCAACTATTTATGAACTTCATCGGAACCACTGTCAGCATTAGCCAGTCCAAGATACCAGTAATAGTATTTTGTTTTTCTAAATGTCAATATTGGTAATCTCCTATGCATGTCAGTGTTATATACAACGAGATATATTATGGAAATAAGTAAATAATTTGTATCTGTCTACGTATATCACTGAAAGATCGATAGTTTAATAGATATCAACAACAATGATGATGGCAACAATGGGAATACTTACAGAGGTATCTACATACTATCTTACAAACATGAGTATTGAAATATACAACAGCTGTCAAAGTGAAATATACACAACGTTGGATCCTAACCCATGTATCAACTCTTACATACTGAAATATAGTCTGAAAATATCCTGAAAAAATAAATGACTTTTTCTTTAATTATGACCCATGCATATCGATTATGAAATGAATGTACTACAATGGAATGAATAAAAATGAATGAATGAAATTATATCATGAGAAGCGTAAGCTTGAGAATGAATGAACTGCATGCATTAAAGGCATTACTATTGGACGTCTCCACTAACAACAGCTGTGGCCCGTCCCCAGACCGCAAAACAATACTTACAATTAGGTTATTAGAAAATAACCAATTTGTCATAACAATATACTATGGTACGTCAAAATAATGTCAACAATGATTTTGGTCAATGTGAAGGCTTCGTCCGTGTATTTAACGAGTCCATCGTATGTTCAGCTCTGTGCAGGGTGTTCAGGTAGGCTGCAGACCGGTTCTTACCTGTGTAGGCATCATTCATACACTGTACGGAGTAGTTCCAGTTGCTTCCTCACACAACATGATGTTCTTACGTCAAATTTCACACACAAAAAAAATCGTGAAGTTCTTCTGCAACATTTCATGGCAAAAGTTCCTTCTGAATTTGTCTACAGCACGAGATGGGTCTCATTTGATTCACAGGAAACATACTCCAGAAGAATTGATAGGAATTGTTTGGAAGAGCCGCATTTGCGGATGTAGTATAATGTCGGGCCGATGGCACTGGCCACCTGGTGAAGCAAAAGTCTAATCCTGTTGCACAGGGAAATGAACGCTTTCTAACTCATCATCCGGTTGAAGTGCATGCGAACTTTCACTGTCCAAGATGTCCACGTCATCAAGAGCCTCCATGGCTTCTGCGTCTAGATGTTTCCTTGGCTTCTTCTCATCAGACGCGCTGTTGACGCCATCGTCATTAACGTCATCCTCGTCGTCGTCCTCCTCGATCTCGCTAAACGTTCGCTCAACTCCCGTCTCCTCGAACGAGAACGGACGGTTCTCTCCCCTTATCTCACAGATCACATTTGTTAAAGCCTTGATGTAGTTCTTTGCTAACGTAAGAGTCTCAATTTTCGACAACTTCCTGTCGAGACGGACGTGTGGAATGACTTCCCGAAGTTCTCCGAATGCATCATTCAGACTGTGCATTCGCATTCTCTCCCTTTCATTACTCTCCAGACGGCGGAGGTTTCTTTCTCGCGCGCTCACACCTTTTTTCCTCCTGGCTGCTTTTCTGGCGCTCCGAGGTTTCTTTTCTGCCACTTCTTCGTTCGTAGAACTTCCGGAATCCGACTGCGAGCTGGGATTATCCCTCTTCGTCCCCCGTGTCCGCAAATCGAACTCTTGGTTCCTCATGCTACTGACACTCCACAGTGAATCCTCACTCGCCATATCGTCAGACATTCCCAGTTCAACGTTTCTACTCATCTCTTCAGGCCGTGAACGCATAACCTGCAAAGATAAGAACTGGTCGTGAAGAATAGCAGCGAAGTGGCCGCACGAATGTCAGAATATAGGTCAAACATTACAGGGTACTGATAAAAGCTCTTCTTGACACACTAAAAATAAACGTGGCGTGCCAATATGCAAATAAACACCTTATCCTAACTATGAAATCATTATTCGCGTGTTTGGAGATTACAGTATAGAAAACAAACTTGGTATGATGCAACCAGACAATTTTTAGATATAATCGTTTTAAATCAGTTCTCTGGTTGACCTTTCCGTGAGATTGTTTTTTTATCTCCATGTGGACTTCAAGAAAGTAAGCAGAGAAAAAAAGGTCTTAATCTTCGGGCAATTTAAGACATAACACCCTGAAACAACTAGTATTAACCAACATTTTCCCACCAGAAATAAACGTTAATGTGTTTTCTAAAAACAGATTCGTGTAATTGTAAATGTCACTGAGCCGAAAGCAACTCAATTTTATTTGAATTCAGTCTACTTTTTAGTGTATGAACAGCTGCATCTTGGAGCATTGTTCAGGCTCAGACATTTTAGTTGACAGCATTAAACATTACTATATAATGGAATCGCTTTGATGTTTGTACAGAGTACAATCAATAAGAAACAAACAGTCATTAGAGGATTGAACTCCCATTATAGAGCCCCAGAAGAAATGCAAATGATTGGATGGCATATGACAATCTCACACCGAATCAACATTATCAAATATCGCCATGTTTTTGATAGTTGAACATAAAACGAATGAGTTAAAAACGATCTCAATTTCTTTGCTTCTAATGAAGTACTTCAGGAAAATACAAACAAGGTTCGTGAAGAGACTACCTAGTTATTATCAAGTCTCAGTCGTGATCAATCTGATAAGTTAATATTCTGTGATCAATAGGCGATATCTTGTAAACACGCTACAACTGTCGTAGTAGCATGCATCAGATACCTGTATAGAATGTCCTTTTTTACAATGTCATGACGCAACGAAATCCGAAACCCTGACAAGCGTACACTTCCGGTTGAAGCTAACAGTGTTTACAGATGGGAATAAAATGACTGGAATATAATCCCGAACCTTTCACGGCTTCCTTGCATTGCCTCTTTCAGTGACACGTGTCACAGATGCCATTTAATGCCATTTAATGCCATTACTGCTACCATACAAGATGTCCAAGACTGGAGACCAAGTTCTTCAGCGGATAATATGTCCACATATCCATATATGATTATAGCCACAGGAAGCTCATCCTGAAGACGGCCATGAACACTCACGCGTGATCTTCGCACGGCATGAATCTCCGATGAAATCTATCCACACATCACACCTAAAACACTCTTCCAGCTGATTCCCTGAAAGCCGGGAGATAAAGATCGATCCGGGACGATTACGGGGATTGGGAAAACAAATCGATCCGCGAAGCTTCCACCAAGCAAGGTTGGCGTTTAAATGTCACCGCCCACGTGAGTGTGAAGGGCCGAGTCTGTCAATGGACAGTGCCATTTGTGGGCGAAATGCCGCATCTGTCTGGCTGACCATCGACTGAGGACATACTGACCGATCGAGCGGTCACGGGGGACCAACGGATGAGCCTGGACCAGCTTAGAAATCGGAATTATGTACCACGCCGCTTTCCTCACAACGTCACACGAACAGTTGTAACATATGTATTCAATGGATACCGGCGTATCGTCTCAATCTGATAGTGGTCGATAAATATATATTAAATGTATAAACCAAATACCGCGGACTTTGCGTAAATTGGATATTTCTACTAAAGTAGTAGAGACAGACGGGGGATTTAACTCCACTGGCGTAATTCAATGAAGCATATGTGATAACACTTCAACAGAATACACACGGACGTGAGATAGTATCAAGAAACCGGGGATATAATACTTGAGATTGTAAGCTTTACAATAAAGGTTTCTAGGATATTCATCCTACGGCAACCATTTACACCTCATGCCTACTCTCTCTCTCTCTCTCTCTCTCTCTCTCTCTCTCTCTCTCTCTCTCTGTCTCTCTCTCGCTCTGTCTCTCTCACTCTCTCTCTCTCTCTCTCTCTCTCTCTCTCTCTCTCTCTGTGTCTCTCTCTCCCTCTGTCTCTCTCACTCTATCTCTCTCTCTCTCTCTCTCTCTTACACGTACACTCTTTCGCCCTCGCCATCTCTTTCTCTTTCTGCCTTTCACTCTCTCTCCACACCTCCACCCCATCTACATATCTCTAGGACACCCACGTGTCCCGAACGTACATGCCTGCCCAGGAACACCTGTGATAGGTACAGCTAGGTATTCCACCAATTAATACCAAATATCGATCGACACTGAGCGATGAATAATACTTGAAAAGAAACACACATTCCACACACTGCTATTACACGTACATCAAAGACACCGGTGTCTACTATCAGCAGGCACCGCTGCATCCCCGTGCACGGGATTACCATCTTGAATATAGGCCGCACCGAATGCAATCGTATATTACATGGACTCCAATCGTTATCGAGACAAGATTGGCAAGAATTAATTATCAGTAATCAGAATGATAGTCCTCAGTGTAATATATAATTAAATTTGAAGTCCGTATTCGACGATGCTTGCCCTGTGATAGCGGTCACTGCACTGCTAGAGTTATGTGCTTCGGAAGCCGTGGCTGGCCTATATTGGACATTGGACATTGGACTAAAGCTACAGTCCGACTAAGTGATGAACTGCAAGACCTATGACAGTGGTATTATAACACCATGGCCTATGACAGTAGTGACTGACCTCCATGTCCTATGGTGACATTAGTTATTAGTGCATGGCCTGTGACAATAATTATTATTGAGTCGTTGACTGAGACAAGACACATAACATAGAATTACGGGCACATGGCCTATGACAGTAGTGACTGAACTTCATGTCTGATGACAGTAGTGGCTGAACTTCATGTCTGATGACATTAGTGACTGAACTTCATGTCTGATGACAGTAGTGACTGAACTTCATGTCTGATGACAGTAGTGGCTGAACTTCATGTCTGATGACAGTAGTGGCTGAACTTCATGTCTGATGACAGTAGTGACTGAACTTCATGTCTGATGACAGTAGTGATTGGACTCCATGGCCTATACCAGTGACTAAACCCCTTGGCCTATGACAGTAGTGACTGAACCACGTGGCCTATGACGGCGGTGACTGCACCCCGTGGCCTATGGCTAAATGTTCGTATATCACAGCCACTAAAAATGCAGAGGAAACCTTTGGCATTTGTATTTATAACGAAATATGAATCAAACTCTCTTAATCCTATAGTTATTTATGTGTTTACTGCCGGGGGCGCTGCTTGCGTTGAATAGTAATGGTTCGAACGTTTGATGATAGGTTATTAATGAGCGCTAATGTCAGACTTGCCGGACAGAACTCATATCGGCGTCGTTTCAAATACTTATTTGTAGTTTAAGATTTTAGAGAAGTAAACTTTGTTTTCAAAAACATATTTTGGCAACATTATACACGCATGACAATAAAACACCATCCTGGTCAAAATCTACAGTGGTACAAGAGTCATCTGTAGAAGGTTTGCTAATTGACTAAATGGAACACTAGTACAGCAATTAATATATAACGTGAGCCCCAGTGGCCTGGGTTATTAGTAGAGCAATGTGAGACACTAATGACCATGCTGGAAATTACCCGTGGCAGGCATAGTATGATTATAATTACGTTCATTATTAGAGAAAAACAAGGATGATACAGGATAGAACAGTTCCAGGAAACAATGTTAACAATTCCGACAGCATTTCATACAAGAAACGATTCTGAATGTATATATTAACAATTCACGGGGTTTGTCTTTCATTCTTAAAATCATTCCTGATTTCAAGTCTCAATGGATTGCTTCTTTGTTCACGTGTTATGTTTTGTTGTTTTGTTCACTTTTTGTTCTAGTTTTGCTCCTATTGTTATCACTTCCTGGAGCAGAATCTGCCACGACACCACAAAGAATTCCTGATCAAGTTCGAACCTTGGCATTTCTCCGTCTCCAGTCTACTCGAGTGATGAATGGTAATTGATCTATGATCAGAAGCAAATCAAATTGGAAACGGTTGACACACAGTAGACATGTCATTTTCAATTAGGAATCCTCGGCAGCTATTTTCAGTGCAGAAATGACTACGTAAGGAAATGTCTAGTAATATACATGAATGAATGGGTACTGTAGCCATCGATCGATAACACTTTCCCCGCTGTTGTCATCATGCCACGATATATGTGTTGACAATAGCAATGGAATATGTTATCAGTAACATGCTACTAATACTCTGAACAATACGTTCAGGCAAACACTAGACAGATATCATAATACCGCAGCGTGTGACAAAACTGTCGGCAAATACCAAAGTTTACTATTCCCATTGCTGCTACTGTTAAAATATGGATACATACGTCTTTGAAATTGGGTAAATTGGTAAAGGATTCAATCTGGTTTTTTTATTTAACTTTCTAACTTGGAATCGTGTAATCGTGTGTGACCTTTCAAGGCTCATTCACAAACAGAGGCGGGGGCTCTGGCACGGCAAGAAGGAAGATAAGGTATAATGGACGTACTATGGTGCTAGAGTATAGGACACTTCCACAAGTGTGTCGTAAAGGAGTGTACTAGGAGCGTAGTGTAGCTCTGGCACGGCAAGAAGGAAGATAAGGTATAATGGACGTACTATGGTGCTAGAGTATAGGACACTTCAACAAGTGTGTCTTAAAGGAGTGTACTAGGAGCGTAGTGTAGCTCTGACACTGCAGGGGTCAGGTCAGGTTTGTACTTTTGTATTATAGTCCGTCCAGTACTGACACGCCAGTATTTGAGATCACCGATAATGTTAAAATATCCTTCACATTATATAACCACGTCACGTAATAAGACATATGTATAAACATGTATACAGGCCTTTCAAGCACTGCTATGCCTTCCATAAAGGCCAGTTATAATGTATTGAAACAAATAATTGTCTCTGTTTATTACCGTCTGACGTTATCTCCCTAATTTGATAATTAACTCTACATAACATGAGATCAGTATATATAATTTGCATCATAACTCACCAGGGTAAATATTAATGGTATATCTTCATGAATACTTAAATACCAGTCACTGTGTCATAGACTGCTAATCTCCTGTTCTAAGTAAAGCGAGCAGAGGTTTTGAGATTATATTGTATATTCATATGACAAACTCTCGGATTTATGTATTATATGTGAGTTTAATAATATTTAACACATTTTAGAAATAATGTGTTTAGGATAATATTAGTCTATAATACTAGTATATCAAACAAACAGAAGCATTCCCAAATCAACAAATAAATAAACTTCATGATACAGTTCCGTGTGTGTTGACCTACGATGTAATGTGTTATCAGAGAATGGACAGAACTCCAATACTTCATTGCAATGTAAATAAATAGTAATTCGTAATATCAACACACGGAAAACATTGAACGGTGTCGAGTAGATAAAACAATGAGAGGTACAGACAGTCTGAGTGTATGCACGGAAGACTGCTGTTTACCTCAATTTGAAGCAAGGAAACTAAGAAGTATGTTCTAACGTCACTACCATTTCATATAGCTATGCATTTAGATAGTTCAGTAATTCTGAAACTTACAATGAATAAGTACAATTATTGTAAGATATTTTGATTCAGTGCAGTGACTATACATGTATACACATATACCGGTATAAAGACTGGTCTGCATGTTTCCAAGTATCCTTAGCGAATGACAATGAGTTTCTTTCAATGTCATTATAGCATTTAATATCCTAGCAATATGAAGCAAGCACGTAAGGCATCGGACATTACCTCTATAGTGACTCGCTGTTGTCGGCGGACAAGTCTTATAGTGGAGTGGCTGGGTGGCGTATACCACCACCACCTGGTAATTCCCACAGCTAGCAGTAGTCAGGGAAATAGTGTGTACAGTCCCAGTAACGTACACCCAGATAGCAGCAGTAGTCAATGATTGTGTCAGTAGGAATTATAGTTCAATGCATGGACTAGATTAGTTCAGAGTTGAGAATATATATACAGAATCTGATGATGAAATGCTATTATCAGAATAGAAATGACAAAGTTAATAATTATTAGTTAATTCTTGGTGACAGTGTCGATGATCATCACAGTTAAGACTATACCACGACGATGATGATAATGGTGGTGGTGGTGGTGGTGGTAGCAGTAGCGGTAGCGGTGATGATGATGTTGATGATGATGATGATGATGATGATAAAGATTACGGTATTTATGGTTGTTGAGGTTTTGTTCTTGTTGTTCTTGTTGTTGTTGTGGTTGTTGATGCTGATGCAGCTGCTGCTGCTGATGATGCTAATGATGATATATGTGATGTAATATGATGTGTTATGCGATGTGATTATGATGATGATTATTATTAATACGATAATGATGATGATGATGATGATGATGATGAACCGGTGGTGATTGGGGAGCAGATAGCGATTATAATAATGGAGTGCTATTAAAAACACTGGGACGAATGATGTACATTGACGTAATTCTTTAACCCTAAACACGCCAGATGAAGGACGAATTCCGACACCGCTACATGCATACGAGTATTTCTGTTTGAGTTCCAGGGAACATGAGACGCCATGTCAGGCTCTCTATGCGGAGGGCTACATCCCCTGCAGTGACCGACTAACCACGCAACAAGTGCAGTAACGGCACAGACCCAGAGTTCAACATGAACTGGCATAGCTTAGACTTACCACCAGAGTGAGAGAAAGTCTGCAGATTGAATGATAAACCTCAACGATTCCCACCGAAGACTGCCAGTGACACGACACGACATGGAATGACACGACACGACATGGAATGACACGACACGACATGGAATGACACGACCTGGAGTGTTTCTGTACAGCTGTCTGGACAAGTTGCCCTGACTTTGCAGTATTGTCTTGGGAACCTTTACATCCATATCCCTCAGTTATAATATGATTGTAAGCTCCTGTAATAGAGTTGGGGAATAATACGGCATGTGGGAATTAATCCAACATATTTCTTGTTTTTACCCGTGGGTGTTCAGTTCAGACCTCCACGGAACACGACACGTACTTACATGACACATACACGTGTTCTAGCTATGCTCTGCGGATTTGGAAACCGTAATCTGTCATCTGTAGACGCTTGATAATACATGTATAATGGGCATAACTTCCTCAAAGGCTAATTGTTTTTGTATCCTGTCCGGTTAGAATTGTTTATCGTATGCATGTGTTCTCATGTGTAGACTGACTTATGATGACATTGATTCCAAATTAACTTTCTTTCTCTCTTTCTCTCTCTCTCTTTCTCTCTCTCTCTCTCTCTCTCTCCTTCTTTCTCTTTCCTCTCCCTCTCTCTCTCTATCTCTCCATATCTCTATCCCACTCTCTCTCTCTATCCCTCCCTCCCTCCTTCCCTCCCTATCTCCCCATACTTCTCGGATACTTTACAGTCTCGCCTAAAATACA
This sequence comes from Lepetodrilus tevnianus, assembly GCA_032361465.1. Classification (NCBI taxonomy): domain Eukaryota; kingdom Metazoa; phylum Mollusca; class Gastropoda; order Lepetellida; family Lepetodrilidae; genus Lepetodrilus; species Lepetodrilus tevnianus. The sequence goes on from JAUTBX010145964.1 coordinate 14,733, forward strand.
ACTCAAAAACAAAATTCATATTACCATTAACAATATTGAAACATCTAGTTTCTGATAACCACGGCTTATACAATTACCATCCTATCTCTCCATTTTAATACTGTGTAACTAACTCGCTGCTTCTAAATGACATACAACAGCTGCTCTTCTAGGTGAAGCGACTGAAATAGGAGAATACACAACACCACACAGACTTGACTCGATCTAGAGCAAACACTAACAGACAGGTGCACACAGATGTAGATATGAACATCATTGAGATGACTAGATCGATATATTCTGAACTATAACAACATAGATTTCCCATCAAATAGTATGTTCTGTTTGTTAATAAAATTACATATTGAAAGTGAATTATATAGGTCCTATATACAGATGGAGAACCGACCTTTCAAATAAATTAACTTTCCAATAAATAGAAATATATTAATTCTAGCAGCATCTTGCCTACAACATCTAACCAGATTTAATTTGAGATACATGTTCTATGATAAACAGATATTAGTTAATAAAGATACTGTCAAGACATTTTAATGAACTCTTTGCGAAGTGAGGTAGATGTAATATGTTATAGGCCTATCTACAATACATGTATTTATATTTAACTTATTATTGATATTTGCTGTTCTTTGTGGTCACTAGATGTATTTATGCTTGGATGTAATACACTTATTTGCTTAGCTGTGTGTGCAATATAAACAGGTGAGAATATACATGGAATACATTTTGCTGTCGTATCTTGCATTGTGTGTGAATAAAGAAAAGTGCATACTCAGTAAACCACGTCTGTTATTCATTCGATGTTATTTATCTCCATATATTTTCAATTTATCTTAATATACTTTCAAGTTATCTCCATATATATTCAATTTAGTCCCAAGAGTAGTATTTATTTATCCCATATACCATCCCCCCTCCTCTTTCCCCTCCCCATACAAATTGCGTGTGCGTACATATAGTATACGCTCATGTTACGGGGTAGTATATATGACAAGCTTTAACATATCATAAAGTTCTCGCGACACAAACCTAACAACATTTTACCCATAACTCGGTCCCACAAACGACTGGCAGAAAAACGTGACGAGAAAGCGACGATACAGAGTATCTATGAAACCGGAGACATGCATAAGACATACAAGAAGATTACCGAGTTTCGTGTTCTAGAAGAACTAGGTTATGGAGACATATGTTTAGATGGTTGCATATGTGCACAACCATTATTCTAGCATATTTATCAATGTATTCTACATGGTGTAGTCTGTAGCCTATGCGTATACATTTCCGACTCAGTTTCTGAAATAATCTCCGTCGATGAATGACTAAACCAAAATAGATCGTGATTTGCGAGTTTAAAAGTGCAATATACTTCCAGTCATCAATGAAACCCCAAGGTTTTTCTAATGTCTACCTAACGACCCTAAATCTTTGACGTCATATGTAATTATCGGTTGCACATGCACACCATTACGTTTATTGACTATAATATCTGCCCGCTTCAGACGGGAGTTATCATGTCGATGCTTAACCAAACCAATTTAATTAGTGTCCCTCTGATAGTACAATAGAGGTTTACAATTTAATATGTTCTCTGTAATGAATCAAGAAAACCATCCATTCCAATAGTATACGGTACTATGCTTGTTTAAGACATACTTTTACGACACATGCTATATAGTAGGCCTAATGCAAATCGCACAAGCACTTGCTCGCATACACAATGCACACATTTGCATGTGGACCCAATAGCTAATATAATTATAACATAAATATTCTGTACTAATGCATATACCAATGTTTCAACACAGTGCCCTTTTGCCTAGACTGACCATGGTCGTGCAGTACAGTAGACAGCGGGGGTGCGTTCAAAGACACAAGAGCTTGCAAGCGGCTTACCAAACTAGCCACTGTCTCAATAGTCGTATGAACCGTACATGTGACATGGAACCAGTTTAGCTTGATTGAACGCAGCCCAGGTGTTGGTATGCACTTGTAATTATGAATATCCATATGCGGCTCATACCGCAATTAATGTGTTCTTCTATGCACGCACAGTCCGCAATACTAGCCATGTGGCATTTGTCGCCATAAATACCATAATTACAGTGCGACAGCATCATTGTTCGTACTGATGCTACAAGTGCTCTGTATTCGGCATTGCATCATCATTACCGGTATCTGGAGAGAACTAGAAAACTAACGTGTGGTTAAATACTGGCGTGTACACTATGCAGGGTCCAGGCCCCGAGATTACGAAACTTTTCTGAGTACGATTTCTGAATTTGTTCATAAAACGTCATGTTTTGTAGCATAGCATGTGGGTTGAGGACAAAAACGAACTCAGAAAAGGAGGAGGGTTCAGTCATCCACATAATAACTACACCCTACCTTCCTATACCCCCAACACCCCAACATCCCACGGTGACACGTGCACGTGGGACCCACAACAATGCACATGACTGAAAGTCTACGACACCTAATAACTTGATGTTAACATAAGCGCATAATGACACTATGGAACATATTGCAATATATTGGTAAAAGCTCCCTGACACAAATACATCCGATGCAATATATTGCTTCAGGTGTAACCAGAACAAGGGACAATAATATATATAGTATGGCAGTGCGCCTCTGCACGTTTTACGAGTTATACGTTATTGCCTATTCCAGTGGCGTACGCTACGAGGCATAACAATGGTACAATTAACATTCTGACGACTGACTATGCATGATGACGTTTATACAGATGTCTACATAATGTCATCACATGTCTATTGAGGCATACGTTCGTTTTCAAGACATCCTACATACAAAATAATATGTAATAATTATTTTATACACGTACATGTATTTTGTTATTCTATGTCTTTGTTTTCTCGTTGGCATGTGATTACTACAATGTCAACTTTGAATGATAAAGGTAACATATGGATACAGTTTCATATATATATTGTAATATATTGTATGTTGTGTAATAGAGTGTTGTGATGTTGTATTATATCAGCTGTGTAGTCAACAATTAGACATGGTGATTGATATTTGTGTAATTGAATGTCAACAAATGTGCATGATTTATTCTGAACAGGATGAATGAACATCCGTAATTCGACATTTTATTCAAATTGGTTTGCTGTTCATTGGCACGGGGCGTGGACTGTCCAGTGTGTGTGTGTGTGTGTGTGTGTGTGTGTGTGTCCGTGTGTGTGTGTGTGTGTGTGTGTGTGTGTGTGTGTGTGTGTGTGTGTGTG
>JAUTBX010146296.1:0-10071 GCA_032361465.1 Lepetodrilus tevnianus
ATGCATGCAAGTCATGATATTAGTGAAAGATTCTAGAAAGTGACTTTAAACCCCAAATCAACCAACCAACCAACCAATATCATGTATGTATGTGGATGGATATCTGTGAATGGATGAATATTTAGGTAAAAGATGGACATTCATGTATGTGTATATGTTACAGAACTTTTATGATTGTTACTTGCCAGATTTTATACAAGGACAGTGAGCGTTCATCTAACAAAGACGCTAACACAGAGCCTGAGCCCACACTGGAAGAAGGTATTTATTATTATATAACTTGCCAGAGTTGCTTGCAAATTATAATTCCCAAATTTGTAATTTTAAAAAATATGTCGTATCTGTCATAACCATTCATTATTTTGATGAAAATCATTTGAGTCCATACAAAGACCTCAAAGGACAAAATTAGTACCTGCGTTTCTTTTGCCTTGCGCTGGCTAGCCGCTTTTTTCTGGTTTGAAAACATGGCGGACCTGGCTCAGTCTACTCAGTACCAAATGGTTGATGGCCAGCCAAGTCTAGCTGAGTCTAGAAATCCTAGCCGATGTACGCTGGTCACGAGTTTATGTCATATGCGCGTGCAAAGAGGCTAGCCGGCTTAAGTGAAATCGAGCAGCCCTAGTGGAACTCTGATGGCAAGCTAGAGTTGTCTACCCTAGTTGACCTTCAATCCACACATTTACCTGTAAGAATAAAGTCGGTGTAACTCAATAGTAAGCTAGAGTTGTCTCCCCCTAGTTGTCCTTGAGTCCACACTTGCCTGAAAGAACAAAGTTAGTGCAACCTGATAGTAAGCTAGAGTTGTCTCCCCCTAGTTGACCTTGAGTGCCTGGAGGTGGAGGTGGAGGAGTTGGAGTCTGAGCTGGAAGAGAAGTTACTGATCGCGGAGGAGGACACGCCCGAGGTTAAGGACAGCAGCGTCGTCGGCGGCAACAAGGAGGAGGTCACGGAAGAACCCTTCCTGCCACCAGAGGCCGAAGGTCAGTGTCGTCCATATATGTGCATCTTCCATATTTGGCTTTCATTTCTTCGAGCATACAGTAGACCTCACATATACCGGCCACCGATAAATCGGACACTCGCTCTGAAGTACCGGTCCCGCATAACGCTAATTACGGCATATGCGTATAACGGACTTCGCACATTACTGACCAAAATAAGCCGGTCCCAATGAGTCCGTTATATGTGGGGTCTACTGTAGATGGCATTATTTCTACAGTTGGAGAACAGGGGTGTGTTCAATCAGCACAGGACTGAGTAAGCCGCTTAGCTAGACTGGTTCCCTGTCCCATGTACGCTTCATATAGGACTCCTTAGACAGTCGCTAGTTTATAGTATAGCTGGTTTAGTAAGCCGCTCACAAGCCTCTGTCACTTTGAACGCACCCCAGTTCAATGTATGTAGGGGCGTTTTCGATTTTGTAGTCTGAGCACGAGGATTTCGGAGTGTGTGGTGATGTCATGAATTATCCCCTCCTCGTGCTCTCGGTTTTGCTTGGAGTACAAGGATTTCAAGATGGCGTTATGTGAGGAATATCTTTGTTTTGTAATCTGTTAGTAAACGTGTATTCATTAAGATTGAATGTCACAGCATTAGTAAGTGCATAATTTTGTAACCAATAATTTTTTGTACATAATCACAGCATTTTGTGTGATATAACAAATTTGAACATGGATGCTATAGCAAACATAACAGTGAACAGACATGTTTGGTGTGCCATTGTCCGACAACAGATTTTCTCGTTCGATTTGTTATCGCGGTGAATACTCACTACGCATGCGCATAAATTCTGCTCCGACAACAAGGATAATATAATCGAAAGCGCCCTAGGAGATCTGGATGTAATGTCTGTGTACACGATGACTTGTGATCATCATCATCATTGGTTTACTAAACTGTGGCTCAAGTAACTCACAGTATCTCATAGTTATCACAGGTTGTCACCCCACTGTTTCAAGACATCGACATATCAGTGAAATATTGTCAATGTTTGATACACAAGCTTTATTATGTATGGCAGGGATAGAAATTAACACTAGCCCCCCTAGCCCGGGCCATTTCTCCCGATACTAAAGGTATCCTAAGGGCTAGTAGAAATTCATAACATTTGTTATTTGTATAACTATTCGAGCGAGGAAGTACGTAAGCTGCTGTATGGTGAAATACTTCTTCAGCAATGCAAAACAACAACTCAATCAATGATACACAAGCTAGAACTATTATTATAATATACGTTCCACTGTAATAATTTTACAGAAACATTACACTGTGTTGCCTGTTATTAGGTACAAATTAGATTATTGAATGTTGTCTGTATTTTGCAGTTGCGTGCAGAAGTAAGCGATGAATTAATTTTCCCTTGTTTTTCTTTCATTTACCATTCATTTGATTATTTATGCATTTGATTTTCATTTCGTTGGTTGTTCAATTAACCCTCTCCCTGCTGAAGGCGAGTTAACTTGCCCGATCACATGCAGAATGCCCGATCACATGCAGAAATAGAACACTTTGATTTTATTCAGCAGGGAGAAGGTTAAAACATTCATCATTACTTTTGCATTCCTAATATTATGATTAATAAGAAATGTTATCTGTTTAACTAACACTAGCACTGTTAAGGTTAAATAATGTTGATGTCATCAGTAACCTCAATGGATGTACATTTATGAACAGACATATCTTTAAAAAAAAAGAGATTCTATGTTTTATCTAGACAAACATTAACAAATATTAAAATGCAACTGTTATACAAACACATTGTATGTATGTATCTATAGGAAATATTATCAAGGATGAGCCAGATGAAGGATTACCAGCATTTATTTCATGCTTTTTATTTTGGTTTCTATGTTACACTCAAAACCCCAAATTGCTTGTTTTCAGGAATTTTTATCCTTTATTTATCTGTAATATTATTAAGCACAATATGAAATTGTGTATTTAAGGTAAATACCAGATTATTATTATTATTATTATTATTATTATAAGATGTATTGTTATTATAACGGTATTATTGTTATTTTGTATACAGAGGATGAAACCGAGACTGGGACGTTGATGAAGTCTCAGTTAGAAGCCTACTTGTTGTCTCTTCCCAACTGTGTGAACAGAGATCTCATTGACAAGGTAAACATTGTAGGGATAGTGTAAAGCAATATGACAATGTACGTTTGTATTCCTTTGAAAAAATGTTATACTGATTTAAATAGCATTGATAACTTTGTGTGTGTGTGTCTATTTCCAGGCTGCTATTGAATTCTGCATGAATTTTAACACCAAGTCGAATCGGAGGAAGCTAGTCCGAGGTTTATTTACTGTACACAGGACAAGGTGGGTTTTCTGCCGTCATCTTTTATCTTAAATCTCTTATCTTAACCCAGATACAAGTTCTTCATTCAAAGAAACTCCTACTGTTCTTTTAGCAGCTGAAATATGTATCTTGAAAGCAAATGTTTATTCAAATATTCACCGCAACTTTTAAATTGTTGCTAGTGGCATTAAATAATAATCAATCCATTGATGATATGAATAGATTTCGGAGATATTTGAATTTCTCGTTCTCTTTCAGATACGACTTGTTACCGTTCTATGGCCGCCTGGTGGCCATCTTGAATCCCTGTATGCCGGATGTTGCTGTCGATCTTGTCCAGTATCTCAAGGGCGACTTCAAGTGGCACGTATGTGATTTCAACTTTTTGTCCAATCATCATTCTTTGTTATGCATATCTTGTGTCATCCTCGAAAACCCAAGCTATTGTGACTCCACTACATTCCGTCTAATAAGCTTGGGTTTTCGAGTATGATCTTGTGTGAAAATTGCAAATATCACCATTATGAAATACAGTAGACCTCGCATATACCGGCCTCGGATAAACCGGACACTCGCCTTAACGGACTGAATCTGAAGTACCGGTCTCGTTTAACGCTAATCACGGCATATGCGTATAACAGACTTTGCATATAACGTACCAAATAGCTGGTCCCAATTAGTACGCTATATGCGAGGTCTACTGTATTTATATTTTCAAATTTGTTTCAAAAGTTGTTATTTTATCTCTACGATGAGTATTTTGGTGTGAGAATCTTTTTCTGTGATTTATTCTATGTATTATTTTCTTAATACATGATGTACTGCAGGTTAAGAAGAAGGACCAGATCAACATAGAGTCCAAGCTGAAAACTGTGCGATTCCTAGGTGAGACGTGACTTAGATCAGATACATATCTCTAGTATTGTACTTGTCAGGGCTCTAGACTAACATGCTGAGTTACTTGCCCGCAGAGCAAGTCAGGGCAAGTAGCAAAGGCATCAAAGGTGCAAAGTGTTAAAAATTAGGTTGCCCGCCGTGCAATTTAACTTGCCCCTGTACGTCGGGCATATGTTAGTCTAGAGCCCTGCTTGTATACCTTTTCAGCATGCAATTAATTCTTATCTACTAGTATGCATTGGATTCAGTTATGAGATATATTATTCACGGTATTCTTAGCTCCAAATATGTAACGCTCTGTGTATTTGGTTTCAGGGGAACTTGTCAAGTTCAAAATGTGTCCCAAAGCTGAAGTGCTTCATTGTTTGAAGGTAGGTTCTAGTCTCGGGCCTGATAGTTTTCTGCCGAATCGCACCAAGACACGTGAATTTTCGACAAATTTGCAGAATTCCACTATTTTATTGCGATTGTTGAAATGTTACGGAATTTCTGCTGGAAATGGGTGAAAGATTCCCGCAGCGACGTTAAACTCTGTAACCACTCACTCACTGCATATGTTGTCACAAACGGGTGAAAGATTCCCGCAGCAACGTTAAACTCCATGGTCCGTATGCACAAACGTAGTTCAACCACAGTTTAGGCTAAACTAGGTTTAAGCGATGAGTTATACCACTGTCGGTGTGATCCTTAAACTGCGGTTTAACTAAACTACGTCTGTGCATACGGCCCCATGATTTACTCGCTGCAGATGCTGATGTTCGACTTCTCCCACCACAACATAGAGATGGCGTGCTCCCTGCTGGAGGCTTGTGGCAGGTTCCTGTACCGCTCCATGGACTCACACCACCGGACTAAAGCCTACCTGGTCAGTCCTACCTTGTCCCGTGTTGTCCTGTCTCCATGTCCCATGTTGTCCTGTCTCAATGTCCTGTGTTGTCCTGTCTCAATGTCCCGTGTTGTCCTGTCTCAATGTCCCGCGTTGTCCTGTCTCAATGTCCCGCGTTGTCCTGTCTCAATGTCCCGTGTTGTCCTGTCTCAATGTACCGTGTTGTCGTGTCTCAATGTCCCGACCACAATTTGAAAGGAGCAGATTTAATCTGTGATTTTGCTACGCAGGATGTGATGATGAGGAAGAAAGCTGCGCTACATCTGGACACGCGGTACACGACCATGATCGAGAACGCCTACTTCTACAGCAATCCGCCCGACTACCAGCAGGTGGCGCGCAAGGAACGGCCGCCCATGCACGAGTACATCCGCAGGCTGCTGTACAAGGACCTGTCAAAAGTCACCACGGAGAAGGTCAGTTCAGTGACACTGTCGCAACTCTTCGCAAATGAGTGAACGACTCCTACAGCGACGTTATACTCCATATTTACTCCCTCAGTGACACAAGCGATATCTTAGTTCTTTTGAAAGAATTTTCTAAGTCAGGGTAACATTGAAAATGTTTGTCTTTTCTTGATCGGTAGACAGTATCATGTAACCTATTTTTGCTCGGGCCCATTCCACAGTGTAGCGATATAAGACTCATAGCGTAACTACTGTACGTTAGCATGGAGTTACCACTCTCTCGTATCGCTACCATTGTTCTTTGATACATTCAGTGATGAATATGTACTGATAATTTCATTTACTTCACTGAAGTCACGATACTAACGGAATTTTGCAATTTTTTAAAAGGTCTTACGACAGATGAGAAAGCTGGACTGGGATGATGTTGATGTGAGTTGACTCTGGTGATTTTGTGGTTTACCACCATTTAAAATATTTTTTGGTGATTTCATGATGGGGTTTACACTCTCACCTTTATGTTTTATCCTTATTCCAATTATCGTATGCTGTATGGATGAAATATCCCTACATTGCATCCAGGCCCCGAGATTAATCAACTTCATTGAGTACAAACTCATGCTCAAGCATTTATCCCTGTATAAAATTTGAGCTTGAACATAAAATTGTACTAAAAATAAATTTTGCAATCTCGGTTTGAGGTCTACAGTAATTAATGCATCACTATGATCGTGAAGAAATTATTCAAAAACTCACTTTTTGAATTCCAAACTAAATTTAGTTCGAGACTAAATTGACGTATCTCCTATAAATGTGGATTGCGTGTGTGAACAGATGGCGTTCTACACCACGAAGTCTCTGACGGCCGTGTGGAACATCAGATACAACTCTATCCACTGTGCCGCCAATCTCCTGGCTGGACTAGCGCCGTACCACGTGAGTGCTAGCTTTGGGAATACTTTCTCACGGTCCTATGGCTGAGATATTCCCGCCGCGACGTAAAACATTCATTCAATCAATCAATCATTGGTCCAACAGGCTTCATATCTCGTGCCACGGCAAAGGTGGCAGGGTATTTGTATTGGTATATGATTATAAGATGCTCGTACTGGTCTCGGCCAGGTTTACCAATTTCGATAAGGCGGTTAACTGTTGGAATCCTTTGTGTTGGACCATCCAAGCAACTCGAGTTCGAATCTATCTCGGAATCGACCTGATAAATCCTAGAAATCTGAATTATGTTTTTTGGTTGGTTTTTTTTCCGAATATCGATGAGAAATCTTATCCGTATGTATTCATGTTATGATGTATTCTTCATTCCTAATATAGTATTCAGAGATTGACTATATATTAATTGAGAATAATTGGTTGCGTAAGCTGATAAATGACGTCTGGATTCTGCGCCAATGTTACAGGAGCACGTGGCTATTCAGGTTGTCGATGGCGTGCTGGAAGTTACCAGACTGGGAATGGAGGTAAGAGCATTGGGTTGTATACTCCTCAGGGGGTTGAGAAGGAAAATAAGAGCACTGGTCCATTGACCGGGGTAATACTGTAGCTCTATGAGCAGGCAATATAAACGTATACCTTATAGGGGGCGCTTGAGCTGTGAGTGCAGGGGGTGTCTTCTCAGACGTCCGCTCGAAGTTTATCGAGTACTGTAAGTTGGTGATGAAATAGGTTGCCGGTACATTTTGTCGTACAAAAAAGTCTATTTATGGCTTCACATTTGTTTTCCACTAGCTAATGTCCGATGGAAACATAAATATAGTGGAACGTTTCTCTACATTACACTTAAAATATACCAAAAAAAACATTAATCAGTTTTGGCAACGCATTTACTATAATTCGACTAGTAGGTTCCCTTCCTCGGAAGTTAATATTATCGATAGTCAATAAATATAGCTTTCGGCGAGCTATTGTTATTATTATTATTATTATTATTACTACTATTTACATTATTATTATTATTATTATTATAAATATTATTATTATTACTATTACCATGATTTCATTATATCTCTAAATCTTATTTTCTAAAAATTACTAATTTTCCTCAATTGAAAATGAATGAAAATTTCCAGTGGATATTGTAGAAATGTAATTTTTGGTAAAAATTCAAAATTTGAAGCATGCCCTTTAGTGCAGTGGTTTTGTGTCAAACTACAAGCCTCAATATCGAGTTTGAATCCTGAGTCTCTGTATGGTGCAGGTGAACCACCCCAAGTACAACCAGAGACGTGTGAGCTGTGTCAAGTACCTGGGAGAACTCTACAACTACAGAATGGTGGAGTCGGCCGTCGTCTTCAAGACTTTGTACTCGTTCATCACATTCGGCGTCAATATGGAAGGTGAGATTTCATGTTGGGTTGTTATTTTGTTGTTTTTTTATCTCTTTTTATCTTCATATTACATGTAGAACTTCACATTACGAGACTTCATGTTGTAATACGTCATGTGTGCAACAGGTAATTATTTGTTCACATCCACAGGCATGGCAATTTTCTGCAGATCTGCGGAAATCTTGTGATGTATTTGTTCCGGGGTCGAGATCTCAGATTTCTTTTTGCTTATGAAATCACAATTGTCTGTTGCCATGACTACAGCGAAAGTGACAGTAATGGCACAAAGGTGCAATGTATTATTTTCGTTCTCCTGCAGTGTGTCGGTCCAAGATGACACTATTATTTGTGATGTCTCTCCATTCTCCAGATGAGGTTGTCAGTCACCTGGCCCCGAGATTATGAAACTTACGTTTTCGTGCTCAACTCACGTGCTATGAGTCTTGAGCTGTGACATCTTATGACGTTTTATGAGCAAAATTCTGAGGAGTATGAAATCGTTCTCAGAAAAGTTTCGTAATCTCGGGTCCAGGATCATTGTTCATTTCCAAGACTAAAGTGAAAGTAATGACACGAAAGTTTCCAATTATTTTGGTTTCCTCTGCAATGTGTCGCTCTGCTAGATGGCGCTGTCTAATGTCTAATACGATTCTGTCCTCCAGATGGCGCCATAAATCCGCTGGATCCGCCGGAGCACCTGTTCCGAGTGAGGCTGGTGTGCGTTCTGCTGGAGACGTGTGGCCAGTACTTTGACAAGGGCTCCAGCAAGAAGAAGCTGGACTACTTCCTTGTGTACTTCCAGGTACAGCTAGCACACGCGCATGCATAAATATGTATGTACCCACACACACACGCACACACGCACACACATACACACACACACGCACGCACACACACCCACACAAACACGCACACATACACGCACACACACACACACACACACATTTGATGTCGCAGAGATCTTAAATTCTTAAATAACTGCTCACCAATGTACTACCCGCCAATAACTGAATTGTCGCAAGTGGGTGAAAGATTCCCGCGGCGACGTCACAACTCCACACTGACGCGCTCGCTCGCTCACACTGGCCTCTCCTCGTGCACAGCGGTACTACTGGTACAAGCAGAAGGACGTCATCTGGGGCGAGGGCCGGCCGTTCCCGCAGGACGTGAAGAACCTGGTGAAGGACACGCTGGAGATGATCCGGCCCAAGCTGAAGCTGCTAGACAACTGGGAGGACGCCTTGGCCGCCGCGGAGGAGGTGGAGAACGAGTACAAGAGCAGAATAGGTAGGAGCCGTGTGGATAGGAGTGGTGTGGCCTTGTGTAAGTAGGAGCCATGTGGATAGGAGTGGTATGGCCTTCTGTAGGTAGGAGCCGTGTGGATAGTAGTCATATGGCCTTGTGTAAGTAGGAGCCGTGTGGATAGTAGTTGTATGGCCTTCTCTAGGTAGGAGCCGTGTGGATAGTAGTTGTATGGCCTTGTGTAAGTAGGAGCCGTGTGGATAGTAGTTGTATGGCCTTCTGTAGGTAGGAGCCGTGTGGATAGGAGTGTTGTGGCTGTGTGTAAGTAGGAGCCATGTGGATAGGAGTGGTATGGCCTTATGTAGGTAGGAGCCGTGTGGATAGTAGTCGTATGGCCTTGTGTAAGTAGGAGCCGTGTGGATAGGAGTCGTATGGCCTTGTGTAAGCAGGAGCCATGTGGATAGTAGTCGTATGGCCTTGTGTAAGTAGGAGTCGTGTGGATAGTAGTCGTATGGCCTTGTGTAAGTAGGAGCCATGTGGATAGGAGTTGTATGGCCTTGTGTAAGTAGGAGCCATGTGGATAGAAGTTGTATGGGCTTATGTAAGTAGGAGCCATGTGGATAGAAGTTGTATGGGCTTATGTAAGTAGGAGCTGTGTTGGCATGTGTAAGTAGGAGCCATGTGGATAGAAGTTGTATGGCCTTATGTAAGTAGGAGCCGTGTGGATAGGAGTTGTATGGCCTTGTTTAAGTAGGAGCCGTGTGGATAGGAGCCGTGTGGATAGGAGTTGTATGGCCTTGTGTAAGTAGGAGCCGTGTGGATAGGAGTCGTGTGGATAGGAGTTGTATGGCCTTGTGTAAGTAGGAGCCATGTGGATAGGAGTTGTATGGCCTTATGTAAGTAGGAGCTGTGTTGGCATGTGTAAGTAGGAGCCATGTGGATAGAAGTTGTATGGGCTTATGTAAGTAGGAGCCATGTGGATAG
>JAUTBX010146407.1:0-17938 GCA_032361465.1 Lepetodrilus tevnianus
TCGTCTAATACAAAGATTATCCCTAAGTGCAGGATATATACGATATCTAAAGACACTCGGTTAATAATCTCTATTTACGTTGCAATCCCATTGTCTGAGTACCAGGCGGTGCTCGCAGGTTTACTGCAACATTCAGCTCTACAGATGTTGCGCGTTTTCTCCTGCTCCAAAGCTGACAAGTCGGGATATTAGTGAAAGAATCATGTAAGCTGATCTTAACCCCAGTTTATAAATTGGAGAAATAAAATATAAATTAATATATGGCTAGTTTCCCCTATTCTACAACACTGAGCAGGCCTACTATCGATTCCACGCTGGCGTATATCAAGATCGTTACTATTAGCCAGTTATATCGTAGTCGTGTTCACACTTTTATTTGTACTTCTTATTTCACTGTACAATGTATTGTTTATCACTCAAGATCGGTTGGTTCACCTAATGCCACACGTAGTTAGGCCTTTACGGTCTTTGGATTTGTAAGCGACTTTTTCTTCCTGCTAAAATTCCTCAATATGGTGATGGCCTGACGCCCGTTGCACGACGTTCTTGTAGCGCTACAATAGTTGTAACTGGGCTCCCGACACAATATAAAGCTTTGACCTTACAATAGTTGTAGCCTACAAGAGCGTCGTGCAACGGACTCCTGCATGGATAGGCCTACAGTTGGCCAACAATTTCCAAAACGAGACACAGAAATAACAAAACAGATAAATGCTGATGAATGTATCTCTTTATCTCGTCTTTGAGACTTAAGAATGGAAATTACATCATGGAATAAATTGTACAATGGCTACACGTTGTATATGCGGCACAAACGACTACTCTGTACAGTGGGATATGACCACAGCTAGAAAACAGGAAGTGACGTCATAATCTAAACATCTCCGGTAATTATATATCTCCAATAATGGCAGTTTCTTTGTTTGTTTTTGTTTTCAGATTGACTCACTTGTTCACCAATGAGCTTTTGAAGCTTGTTTCACAGTATTTTACTATTAATCATATTTCTTAATCACTGTTTTCAAGCTGAGGTCATCTGACAGTCATATTGCATTAAATATACACCTAAACGTTGCAGATTTCCGGATGGGGGTACACCGGAGGTATTTTTGGTTCAGTATATAATTGACAAGTGGCATGGGCAAAAAGGGGAAATCACCGCACAGCTTTGGAATTCGTATAATGATTTAACATGAGTGAGAAAATACGTAGATCTCGCGAGATAATATAATTTTCTCGCGAGACGAGAGGAGCGCCCCCATCCGGCAAAGAGCCAATGTATAATGCATGAGTGATCCCTGAGATGTAATTCGACCTGACCCGACTGAAGCTGGACAGGGACCGTGGCGAGTTATCGCCCTTCTTTCACCGCTCTTCTATGAGGAAGGATACAATCATGCATATTGAACCTGTTCAGAACAATATGGTGTATTTGAAAGCGGGAAAAGAAGGATTCAAACAATGAAGTATGTATTATGATATTTGAGTTAGTTCCCTTAAGCTTTATTATATTCCAACTAGACAATTGTTATTTTTCTTTTGAGTTCGAGATATAATATTGGCCAATACTGATAACCCAGCTGACATCGAACTACAAGAGAATATCGTCATCTCTCACGCAACCGGAAGCTGCAAGCTAAGGGAAGTAACTCCTATGATATTATGACTCAGCATGTTCGCCCTGTTATACCAGACTATGCTATGGCAACTGTTTTTCGCCAACCGTTTCGAAATAATTACGTCCGTATCAAAACAAAAACTCCCGAAATCAAATGTGTTGAAATGTTGACTTCTTAATTAATGACGACAATTCTGACTCCTGAATCATGCAAATGCTTCTTGACATGATAAACATATGAACAACTTTGTTGCCATGGCTACCCGAATACGCGTGTTTTGACTCTGACCGATTTTACAACCTGTTGAGGTTTCCCCGGGAGAGTTGAACTCCCCGGTATGAATGAGGGTTTGAACAGTTGATTGATGAATGATTGAACAATTGATTGATGAAAGGTTCAATGTGAAAATAGATGACGTGACTGTGCTGACAAAAAATGATGAGATAAAGATGAGAGGCTGAACTCGGTTGTAAACATTAAAAATGTGGTCTGAACTGTGGCATTATACATAGTAACGTAGAACAAAAAGAAATCAATTTGATAAATAAACAAATCCGAAATGTGTCCGCACCCATGGAGATATTTCAACAAGTGTGCATAAACGTAGAAGTATACACTGTATTTCGCAATCTGGTTTTTAGCACTACTTATAAGCACTAGACATATCAATCAAAACGTCAGGTGACGCCCATTACAATGTACAAAGTCACGTTTCAGTCGCGTTGTGGTATCTATATATAGACAAATGTACGCATCCGTATATAACATTTACAAGGTACTAGCTTATTTTCAATATCAGTCTGGTACACCTGAGAGCCCGGATGAGCTTAAAGCGGAAATAGTGTGCACTGGAGCCACGCTACGCATGCGTCAAAACGGAAGACGGGGAGCAGCTTGGCGTGTCACTTCAGTACGTCTTTGGCAAAGTGTTTTAAAGAAAAAGATGAGTAACAACCATTTCATAAGGACAACAATTTGATTGACTCAATATTGATTTAAATGCAGGTAAAAAGGTAATATATATATATAGGCTAGTCTAATAGTGTGGTTTATGCAAAGACGTAAAAGGTTAATAATTAATCAATTAACATCATCTAACAATTCAGAAGAAGATATCGGAAGTCATGACTCAGCATGTTCATTCAACAGTAGAATAGAAAAATACAAAGTCAACGAATTTCTTGTAAATAATCGAATATGAACAGTTTCAAAACTGGTTTGGAGCGAATTGGTGTAAGGCCCTCGATCTGATTCCATTGCGAGTAATATGGTAATAATCAAACGGAAATGCGCATGCGCATATTTCATTATTTACATAACTGATCTGTACATCTGTACTGTGGGACTAACATCATCACACCCGTATGTCTGAGCATATCTCTCCACGCTTACCCTCCCCCACCCCCACCCACCCCCCTGCTTCCCCACCCCCACGCCACCCTACGTAGTATCTAATGACAACCAGAGATGGAATGTGGTATCCCTATTGAAAGTTGTCGCAATTATTGAAAGAATCGTTATCTAATAATACTGTATACACGTACAAAACCACGGTACGTATTTGTGCCGAGAGAAAAAGCAATATACTTTTAATATGATCTATAGTTTAAACTTTTCGAAAATGTAATGCCATTTTTGATAATTGTCATTATTTTGGGTCCTATTTGGTTACATATTAATACATATGACTTTGCCTTTGCATGACACTCGCGAGATCTTGACTTCTTCTTTGCGCCATTTATGTATCTATTTATCTATCACACATCTATTATACCTAAGTTTTAGTATTTGGTAAAGTGGGATGTTTGCATATAATATATACCTTTAACTGTAACATAAAAAAAATACATTGGCTAAGTATACTGATACGGTGAAATATTTGTAATCGTTGTGGTTTCTTGAAATTATAAAAATAAACTTTTATTTTTCAACAAGTTGTCAGATTTGGTTATATAATCTAAGTGCAAACAGTAACAGTGAACAATTTCGGATTACGTTACAGAATTCGCTGGACATAATGGTACGAGTCACGTGATCTCGCGTACATGCAAATCGCCGTCACGTGACTTTTTTTAAAGCGTAAAATGACTCCCAAGAAGACACAGTTTCCCCTAAATAATTGATCAGAAAAGTAGTTCACAACACCGATTCTTTTATGTTTTCAATGAAACAGACTAGCTAACAATTTACATTAGTCAATGCGAGCTATACTAGTAAATATCAATGCGTTTAGTCAGAATATCGTACTGCGGCAGCATACTAAGCATGAAAGCAGTGATACGTCTATGGCAAGAGCCAATCATATCATCTTCATAACAATAAATACAAACCACGGGCAAGACACATATACATGACAATAAAGTAAAGAATAACTATTACACTGTGAGATTTAATCACTCGAAGAAACCTTCAGTATTCTTATGAACATCCAGTACAATATAAGGATACCAAGACCTGTTGTTAAACTGGAAAACATTCTCTTTTTTTTTTTGGTGTTTACTCAAATCGTATTGTATAGCCATCGCTGTTAGTGCCCGGATGCAGTAGTTGTATGTTATTAACCTACGTTGAAGTCAGTTTCCATATACAAATAACCAATAATCAACCCATATCAGATCAGTTTGCGTTTCCTATATACTAGTATACTTTTGCTTAAAGGATTCGTGAGATAATTCTATAAAAGGCGATGCCCGTGGTACACCATTTTCGTTTTGAACTTTGACCATAGTGGCCGATTACGTTTTCAATAAATCTAAATCATAGTTTCAAATTGGCCACGTTAACCCGTCCATAATGGTAGTACGAGAACATATCAAATGACACTCGATGGTCAACTCCGCATTTATTCAATTCTGAACCTTAGCCATAGCTAGTTATAAGAGTGCAAACATATAATTAATTGTTTCCAAAACAGGTCAGCTAGCAAATTACTGCACGATCGTTAGCTTCTCTGGTCAACGACTGGGTAAGTGAATATACTATACAAAGGCCCGTTTTGATTTTTAGATTTTCTCTGAATGCATCGTTAAGATTGATGCGAGAGTTCTATGGTCCGTGTGTATGTTTTAACGTATGTTACATGAAAGCGAGATCGATTCAATTGTTCTTAAGACATAATAGCACAAACTAAAAAAAAACATAATAATAAAAGAAATACAAAACAGAGACAGGATTTTTCGTGAGATTCCAGAACAAATTTAATGTGTGTGTGCGTGTATGTGTGTTTGTGCCGATCACTTTACAACGGGCATCAATGAACGCTTTGTGTTATGACTAGGAACAAATGCATGTATGCGCACGCGTGCATATAATTACAGAATGGGTGTATACAGAATACGTCTGTCTTGCAAACAGTTGTAACGATCTCGAGTATGTATGAATAAAAATGAACGCCCGTAGCGTTATATACTGTGAACGTATGAACGTGTGTATATAATATATACGTTCTATTGCATGTATATAATATATATAATAATATATATATATATGTTGTTTCGCCGAATAGTAGTCACTCCTATCTCCCTCTTTGTAATCCAAATTTCAATGGAAGAAATGAATTTGGGTGATTAATATTGTATTATTAAATGTTTTAAACATTTTACTCCTTTTGTAATTTTCACTTCAAAGAAATATGAAATATTGAAACAACCATAATTTGGCAACATGTGTACACTTAGTTGTAATTCTAGGATTTAAGGACAGATTAAGATATAAGTTAACTGTATAAAAAATAGCATCACAAATCACCGGCCTCGGTTGTTTGATATGATTATTGCATGCCCTGCGTTATAACGGGGCATGCCTCCTAAACAGTTTAACGAGTGGGTCTACCTCCCACATTTTTGTTTCTGCTGCCAATCTTAGTTCGATTGTTTTCACAATATATCGCTGTAGTTCCATCATCATAAATATGGCAATGCGAAATTTATTATTTTAAAACGCTCTTCATGGCTTTACTTTGTATATTACTACCTACGGAAGAGATATAGTCCCCACATGCCCATCGCGGATGCTTCCTCAAACGGACTACTTCCAATACTTGTTTGGAACGCTGAAATTATGGCGGTTTGTTTTTCCTCTCGTACATTGATTTCTTTGGTTCCCCCTTTAGTTCATGTTCTGGTCTATAGTCAAAGAGCAGTGCAGTCAAATCTATATTGCAAATGCAGCATTCCTAGCGGCGTCTGAGCCTAATGACAAATTCACTTGTATCAGATTGACTAGGATACAAATCTTTGAAAAATCAACGAATCCACCAATGATGACGTCACATAATACAAAATCATCAACAAAATAAAATTTTAACATGTCCCAACATAAATGTTGTACAAATTACATCTAGAAAAAAACGTACCTCCGCAAAAATAATATAGTGTAAAGATGCCGTCTCATATATGACCTCATCGTTGAGTATCTGCGGAGCCGGATGTTTATTATTTATAATACACAGTTAACCTTTCTCTATTCTGGAGGTAACTCAATACGCCCCGTAGAATAGAGCTTGTGATTAATCCAGCAAGGAGAGGGTAACCGATATTCCATTTAGGAAACAGATATTGGAACATAATAGTTCCGAATTAAAAAAAAATATTGCACAGAAATACCCGAAAATTAATAAACAATTGAAATTCATACCAAATGCTTTCAAACTTTGAAGACGTGATGCTTCTAGCCTGGGAACCGTGGCCCCGAGATTACGAAACTTATTTGGGTACAAACTCACGCTCACCTTTAGGTTTTGTTCACAAATACCTATATTGAATTCGAGATTGAGCATGAAATCTTACGCAATGATTTTCGTAATCTCGACTTTTCTCGTAACGATCGTACCGGAAGTCAGGGCGTAAATCGAGGTTTACGTAATTTCCTGCTATAGTAAATGTAAGGCGTACACCCTGCATTAGATCCAGATGAGAGTGCGACCGTTTCGTGAAGCGCAGGCCAGTTTCTGGGGAACGCTGTATGTATGCCCCGAAGCATCACGTGATGCCAATAATGACACATTGGTAAAATTGTCAACGTATAGTCATGTGAGACAGCATCTTTATATTCCTGATACAGGGCACTGAGGTAGATAGATGTTGGAGTTGCTCTTTGCACACCCACCCACTAAAATGAATACCACCCTCCGTCCCTAAAAAATAAGAACCCCCCCCCCCCCCCTTCCTTCCCTCCCTCCCGCCCCTCCCTCAAAACTCGGTCCGGAGACCCTCTCAACTCTGTGCTCGGATTTCGCAAGCCTCCTCTTCTCCGAGTGTCTGTATTGAGGTAGCTTATAAAGTACGACAATATACACCGTCATTTGTGACGTCGCTTGTCCCATTGCACGTCACGTCACTTCAAATGGCCGGAAATAATCCGAGTCTTTATAGATTCTTTGGAAGTGAGGTGCACGTTGTAATACCTTTAGGAGGCAAGGTGGTCCCATTATGACGACTTGAGTTAACTTGATAGGGGTATTAGTCTTGCTTTCCCAAAGTAGGCAAATCTTTGGTTTTATAGTTATACATATGTATATAATCCATCGAGACAAATTAACGTCAAGGAGTGTACCTGTCCCGTACAAAACACTATAGTGCTACTGGCATGAACACATCTGAAATCTAACGAAGAACATTGGGATAATATACTGAGGTATGCCTCGCACCTGCTCGGTTACCCGTGGTTACCACGGAAAGCTCCACGCAAGGAGGACACGAGGGGCTCTCTACCTAGCATGCCACATAGCACCACGACAATCACGTGCGTTCGCGTCATCACGTGGCCTCAAATGAGATCATCATAACGTGGTTTTGGAGCAAAGATGGCGGCAGTTCACATGTTTCGGTCAGTCGTATTATACACACAGATCGTTCGCACTTTCACTGTACAGCGTGAGAAGTCCGTCGCTAGGGGCGATAACTCTAAACCACCCATGCCGTGTTCCGGTTTAAAGTGAACTAGCGTCGATGTATGCTGTCAGACTGGACCCAGTGAAGACATCCCCAACGACGGGTCGCTGCTGTCGTAGCCATTTCCGTTGCTGTTGCCGTTCCGTGACTTCCTGCCGATAGAGGTGGAGGAGGATGCGCCGAACATGTGAGACTGTGGCTGCTGTTGTTGTTGTTGTTGTTGTTGTTGTTGTGCTGGCTGCTGCTGCTGCTGCTGCTGCTGCGGCTGCTGCTGCTGCTGCTGTTGTTGATGAGGACAGTCGGCCACCAGGTGATCCTCGGCGCGACAGTTGTAGCAGCGTTTCGTCAAAGGACCGCAGGGGCATTTGGCAGCAATATGGTTGCTGATCTCTCCGCAGTTGTAGCATCTGAAGATATGGGGAAAAAAAGAATGTATTCAGTGTCCACATAATACGACATAGAAGAGTTCAAACAGTCCACGTTTTGCTTTGCATCCTCTAGCATACAGTGGCCTTTTTAAAAATGGAAGCATGGTAGTTTATCATTATTATTATTATTATTATTATTATTATTATTATTATTATTAATAATTTTATTAAAGCAAGGAAGACGTCGACTGACGCTGTGCAGCAGAGATTAATTTCATCAAGGATTGTTAATCACGTCTCCCAAGCAGCCCGCCATTACGAATTCACAATCTTTATGCATCTCTTATGCATCTATGCAAGTCAGAAAACTATAAATTCAACGAGGAACACGGGTCCTAACATCTCACGGAAGTAAACGCATTCGTCAGCGCGGTCAGAGCCTGACCAGATGATCACAATTACACGTTCGAGGAAAAGCAATGTTCTGCCCCTTGATCCAAACAACAATCACTGCGCGAGAGTTCACGACCGGGTGAGAGGTCACGCAGGGGTCACGTGTAAGATACGTTAGTCATGGGACCGGACAAAACAAATTGGAGTCCAACCACGACATAGCGTCCCATCTCTATATCTGGTGTATCCTATAGTATAGATAGATATATATGCATTGCAAAGTCGTTCATTGTGAATATAGCCTTTTTTGCCGCTAAAATGTGTGTGTGTGTGATATCAATGCCACTCATATCCCGGAAGTGGCACAGAAACGTAGCCCAATACAGCAGTGATGTTTCAATCCTTATTATCTTATAACTACGTGTAGTATTAATGTATCTGTTGAGTTATTCTGAACCGATTTGATAATGATATACCGCACATTTATAATTCTTACAAATTAATTTTATAAATTCGATCTATATCCACACACTTATTCTACACAATTTGTACTGCAGTTGAACATCCACAATGTGATTAGTAAATTATGAGATTGCAATGAACTAGAATTACCAAGATATGTTTGTGTTATGAACGTAGCGTTGATAAAAAAAAGCCGGGATGCCTTAAATGAGTTTTTAATAAATGCCAAGAATGCATTACAATAACCTACGAGAACATAATCCATTTATAACAAAATATGTCGTCACGAAAACACAATTCTAAGTATTGACTGCTTCTGATTATACATGTTTTAATTGCAAATGTAACTCACTAAATAAAATCCATGAAGATTACCTTTGAATCTTGACCAAAATATACAACGATTTCCTAGCAATACATACAAATAAATTGCAACATAATATACCTTAGCGACCATATTGAATTCCAGATGGCAATGGAATAAGCATTTTCGTGTTCAACAATATCTATGTACAAATATAGCAGATTTCAACTCAATACGTACATTATTCCAGCCGTGCATTGCCCTATAAACTAGCCCAACTCGTTAAAGGTACGGTGACATAACTATCATTTAAGCCAATACAATAGTTCACTTAATAGTACAATGCACTTAAAATCTTTAATAAAATATGTATCAAACATATGGGGTTAACGACCGAAATATGACATAGATATGCTAGAAAAGGATAGTTTATCTTGTTCCATTTCACTATGACATTTCTCCGCTTTTGTAGTAGAGCATTGCGCCAACTTGAACTTGATTAATTATTTATATGAGCAGTGAAAGATTACAACGTGTCCTGGTAAATGAATAGCATTCGTGGGCAGGTCATTTCTTATTGAACATACCTTGAGTAGAGCTGAGTGTTGGGGGTATCGGGGACTTTTAATATGTTCATATTCATTCAAGAAGAAACGATGACATCTTTCCATTTAGGCTCATTGTTAAATACATAAACATTTAAATATTATGTTCAATATTTGACAGTTTGTGTGCGAGTGTGTCGACATTTATTTGTGTAGTCGAAGAGTCGCAATTTCTTTCAGAAATACTTATAATGTCGTATATTGATGTCGTCACAACAACTTAAATTGCGTAACAGCTAATGATTAATCTACTGTAAACTGCGCACAGAGTTTTACAGTTTGCACATATTTTGCAATTATTAGTTTATTCCAGGTACTAGCATTGCACAAGTATACCTGGTATCAGATACCGACAGGACACTCAGATATTTGCGAAAATAGCTGTTGATGCAACAGTATTCGTTTCGAAATTGACATTTATATAATGAAACACGAGCTCTACACCGTACTATTGTTAATCGATACGCAATCTGCCATAGCAACTACATACAACTAGCAATACAAATACGGGACGTAATGGAACACACTTTGTAAAGCACACATATAATAATAATAATAAAATACTAATATAATAATAATGTTCTATGAAACTACTAATGCAACTGACATTGTAACTGTTTTGCCGGATAATAAAGTTTTTTTCTCCCGGTGTTAAAATAATAATATTACAAAACCTTTCATAATGACAACCCAAGAATAATATATGAAGTGTTTGTGCTTGGGATCGTTGAACTGAACACATTTTATACCGTTTGTTAACATAATATAATAAACTGATGCAATTTACTTATATCTTTATTATTTTAATAAATGGTTGGTTGATTAAAAGAAAATACCATAATGCGCAGATAAGGCTGTGTATGAAGACAGTACGTCGGAAGTAGGCCTATACATCCATGTTATTAAACAGTCATGAAGCGTTATCGAATGCTATATCTTATTCCTATTTACAAATAAGTTATAATTGACCGTTGTAATACACGTTCGTATACCTCTAAATCAACTATTTACACTGCTGAGATATAACCGAATACGGACCAGTCATTCCGGAATCGATGGCCACCTTTCTGCGGTTTTTTATACACAGTCTTAACATGAGTAGTCGGGGAAGTAGTATCGGCCTGTCGGTCAGTCGGTCATCATGGCTGACAGTGTATACAACGGTCGCTGGTCAATAACAGCCTACTTTTCACTGACCATTGGTGGGAGGAGCCTAGAGTGAGGTTTCATCGTGAGATGACTGACAAGGGGCATCGTGGAAGAACTGAATATGCAGCGGTCGTTCCTGCCCGAAGCGGTCAATATCTTCAAGGTCGTATATGTAGCACAAGGTGAAAGTTCAGATGGTAATCTATGCGTATCCTTCCGCATTCTTTCACTAATCTGTATCTGTTTCTTAATTTGTTTTCCGCCTGGTAATTGTTTTTCTCTTGGTGTGGGTGGTGCTTGTGCGTGTATGAGTGAGAGTGAGAAATAGACGGAGAGAGAAAGATAACAAAAATAAATAGAGAAGACTGGGAGACATATAGATAGATAGATAGATAGATAGAGAGCGATTCTGTGTGTGTGTGTGTGTGTGTGTGTGTGTGAGAGAGAGAGAGAGAGAGAGAGAGCGAGAGAGAGAGAAAAAAAAAAGAGATATATGATTCACTAATATGACTGTACATCACACTAGTCATGATAATTAACATTTAACTATATGCAAACACTCAAATATTTGTTTTATTAATTTCAATGTACTATTTATTTCCTAATTTAACTATTCTTTGAAGCATTTTTTTTAAAACATCATATTATATATTTACATTACGTGTATATTATAATCTGATATTATTTGAGCTTCTGGAACTGATCTAAGAAGACTTGCAAGGACTCAGTGCCACTGATATATTATAGGCGACTAATGACTTCAACTGGTCGACGGACACTGCGGGGAAGCGCTGCTACATGTACACAAGACAGGATCCAGTCGCTGGAGGAGACCAGTGACATTTCTACCATATAAGGAAAGTACATTGTCTGTGGAATCGGCGTGGGCTTTCAAGTCACAGAAATAGATATCATGGTTTATGCAAACAGTGCCATGACTGGTGGCGACCGTTTGGTTTGTTCAGAGACAAACTAACGATGAAAGAAGAATGTAACAGATTTGCAATATAAGCAGATTACTAGTATATGAACGAACATGCTTTGGTCAGCTGTTGAATATGAAGAAATAATAGTTCTTTGTTTTTAAGTTGAACAATTCATAAAATATATTTTTCCTGCCTGATTAACACTTTCTTTTACTGTGATTCCTAATTTTCCGTATATAATTCATGTGTAAATAATAAATATAGGCCAGGCGATTGCCAGTTGAGTGATTTCATTGCATTTATTTCACGCAATTAATTTTATTTGCATGTTGCTCACAAACCTGGCCCCACTTTTGAATCTAATAGGACAGCCGTATTAAACTGAGGTAAATTAAAAGGGAAATAAATGGGTCTTACCATATGTTATCAGCGTTGTTACGGACGATCAAAATGAGACGATTTTATTTGGATTCTACTACCACATACTAGTAATTTATTATCGACATTATTTTCTTCGTTAATCCTGCTCAGCGTGAAATTGAGAGATCGAGCGGAAATACGTTCAAACACGGCTTTTCCCCAAACATTTTTTTTATCTTTAAACACTTGCATACTGTATATCTAATATTCTATATTTATAATATTGAATACTGCTAAACTTCCGAATTATTCAGACAATTTATATATAACCATGCCATATTATGTTGAAACTTTACGAAATTAAAGTCAATTTTTGGTTTGAATTCACTAGAACATATATCTGGCTTTACATATGAAACGAAACTTTGATTATTATAAGAATGACTGTACATATTGATGTTTCTCATCGCAGCGGAGAAAGTAGTGACTACAAAATTATGTTTCTTATGTAAATAATAATCATAGAAATCAAATTATAAATTTAAAAAATAATATCAGGGCAATGAAATTACTTTCAATTTATATGCAAAATAATAATGTTGGAACACTTTACGGTGTACTTACAAACAATTTGCAATGCATTTAATTTAGTTGTTTATATATAAAGAAGAGCTACTTTAGTACCAAATTAATGAAAAGTAAAATTACTACCACTCTTTTCAATCTGTCTATCGGTCTCTCTGGCTGTCTGTAGTCAATTATGTGTGATCGTGTCAGCGAAGTGTGAGTTAATCTGTGATAAGGCTAACTCTATTAGTAAGTGTACAAAAGGCAACAGCTGAAAGCGATGTGAAAGTCAGGAGTGGTACTTTAATTATAGACATAGACATGCGCAGGAAGATGACCGGAAGTAACATGTGCAATAAAGTAGTTGGGGAGATAGTGTCGACGGTGCAATAGACTTCAGTATTTAGTTCTTGTTTTATTTCTAAATACTTCGGAGTTGCGTGCTGTATGTAAACTGACTGTTTAAATATTGTTTGTCAGGAAAAGATTGTGCCACCAAATCCCCCAAGAATATACTGGATAGCCGTAAATTACCTAGTAAAAGCGTCCAACATCGGTTGCTGGGCAACCCTAAAAAATATTACAATCAGCGAGGCCCTAGAGCATTCAGGTTATATTCACGCCACGTGAGTAACATTAGGTTCGATTGTGATTATTGGCATAGATAACATAATTTATTTTTAATTATCGAATAAGAAAAACGATAATGCGAGTTTAAATATTGCCATTGTTCTAGAAATATAAAGGATCCAATTACGTTTTTTTTTACTAGATTGAACTTTTTTTCTATATGTTTCATAATTATTATTTTTCTTCCGAAATTTCTTTAAGGCGTTAGTATCTAGAGACTTACAAAAGCGTATAGGATCGAATGCCACATTTAGGAATTAATTTTCGGAATTTCTTTTCAAATTAACATTATCATTTACATTGCGCAAACACACACAACTCTGAATAATTAAAATTATTATATAATATTAAATTATAATACCATATGTATACATGTACATTCAAATTATATATTAATTATGTGAAGTAATACAATGGAAACCATATTCGTAGCCCGGTGAAAAGTGAAATTTTAAATGTTCAATTTGACAATGCTGGCTTTAAATGAGAAAACTAAAAATATTACTAGAATTACCTTATTTTTCTGAATTTCCTCCTGGACTGGGGTCTTCTGTCACTACCCCTGCACTCCGTACCCCCGGGCCCACACACCAGGGTCGCCTCCATACCCTTGTCCGAGGGCTTGCTCTCCAGCTCGACAATCTCGCCTTCACCCAGACTCCGAAAACCGGATTTCTTTATCACAGACTGAAACGAATATGGAACGAAATGTAGACTGTACGAATACAACTACGGACGAACAGGCATTGTGTAGCCCTCGGGAATTATGATTTGTTTAATTTTAAATTTGCATTTGTTATTTATTGTTATAAACTGTTTATTTATTTTATTTACTTAATTTATAATTTATTTTGTATTTATTTTATTTTATTATAAACTAAATGTTTGCTTATTTTATTATTATTATTATTGTTGTTATTATTATTATTAGCAGCGGCACCAGCAGCAGATACGGGTAAGCGCTTTCTCCAACGAATTCTCTAACTATAATGTCATTTAATTTAAAACTGAAAACATATTCCAATACTAAACGAGACTATGACCATTTAAAAATAGTTTATTCATGCACATTTTGCAGCTGAAGATTTCACTGAAATATTTCTGAATATCATCATTCCACAATGATCAATAAAATACAATATAAACATGGCCATGGGGGAAAAAAAACATGAAATACAGAAAACAAGAACCACGTGTCATGCCATCTGAATTCAATATTGTTAAGCACAATAACAGCTGAATGGCGGGATAAGAGTTTTATGTTATTTATTTAGATAGCGACAACGCAGCTTGTTCTACATCGATGTCCGGTCATCCATCACTTGACTGACAGTGGTCAAATACTATCATCTCCTCGCTGACCAACACACACAAAAGAATGTTTGAGAACGACCAATACTATAATACAATAATAATCGCCTCCGCAACAAATAGATAACAAGTAGATGGACAATTTGAAAGAAAATGCTATTTAATATTGATGAATTCAATTTTGTGTATAGCGTATTAGAATTTTGTCGTCGTAGATCTAATATTTCTTCGTTAAAATAACCCCACCAAAGTTAAAATCAGATCCTCCATTCAAGCTCAGACATGTGGACATGTGGAAGAAAATGCTATTTAATGTTGATGAATACGTTTGTTTATAGCCAATTCGAATTTTGTCGTCGTAGATCTAATAATACTAGTATTTCCTCGTTAAAATAACCCCACCAATAAGTTAAAATTAGACCTTAATTCAAGCTGATTGGACTTGCGCACTGGTCAGCACACACAGACTGCCCTACATATTTTAGGAACGAAACTTGAGGTATGATTTTAATTAGATGTCTTTGTGATTAATTGGGTAATGGTCTAAAACAAAAGTTGTGGTGATGTGTCTAAATATTGTACATGTATATGAATGGTATACAAGACGAATACAATGTCTAACTTTAATCAAATATTTGGCGTATTGAACTTTAAAGCAGATAACACAATTTTATTTTGATTACTTTAATTGGGGTTTAGAGCCACTTTAATGATTATTTCACACATCATGGCTTGTCAGTTTAGGGCAGGAGGAAACCCACAACATCCGTAGAGCTGAATATTGCTGTAAGCCTGCGAGCACCGGCTGGTACTGACAGACCAAGGATGATATCTGCATCGCCACGGTACAGACAACGCATACTATTAACATCGATAATACAGTACAATTCATCATACTAGTAATATTAAGCACACCATCTCCCCTAGGGCAGGATGAGCCCTGAGCTACGCATGACTCCGTTCCGAGGGGTTTGCAAAATTAAATCACGTAACCTAGGCAAGATGCATAAGCATGACCTTCTGAACATCAATTTGCATCAACAATTTTAATAGGAAATCTAGTATATAATCTTACAGCATTGTCGCGTTTGTCAATCCCTTCTCATGACGTATCATAGTTTTTGCTTTTGTCTTACCCAATAGAATTTGTGACAATAAAAAAATATGTTGAAATTAATTACGTATCCAATTTATTGATGTCTTGTTTGTACGTTTGTTGATCACGAGAAGACATATTACTCAAATCAATTTTAAATATGATTACATGTCATATGATTGTATATGTAATACTATTTGAGAACCTTCAATTGATACATGCTTATCATATTCCTACGTATCACTGACGGTTTCCATGTCTATAGGTATAACATGATACGACTGATCAGACGACTACTAAATGCTAGTACTACTGGGGATAAAGAAGTGTTTTATTATCCATGATAGTTGACACTTGACAAAATTATCATCGACATCTATGTTTTCCAGCTTTCTTAACAATAACGCACCATGCATTTTGTAAATTGATTAATATCATGTAAGACATTCTTTAATGTCAAACATATTTGATTTATTAAAATATAATGATATGTTCCTGAAGATATTGCTATATTTTCATTAATATTGATAAAATATGATGATTATAGTTTAAATAATTAATGTTCATTGACATTGTAGATTCCAGAATGGTGAAGGTGATCTATGTGGTGATCTTAGAACTCGTGAAACTACATAACCTATTATAAACGCCATCTTATTCTTTATGACGAAATTAGATGTCGCCTCTAAATAGTAAACTATACGTAGGACTATTACTTAGTACTGTTAGTTGGGTAAATTGATAACATGATTCATTTTTTCTTCTATTATATATTGATGACACATATAAGAAACCACAGATATTAAACAATCTCATGCCACTTTCATTAGCTGATAGTCGATATCCGTACATCAGATATGTAGTAACTAACATAGGTAATAAAACACTTATTAATCTCAGCCACGATATGCTCTAGGAGATGTCAGTACATTCGGATACCGTTACCTACAGATCTCATGGCATTTGTTAATTATAAGTAGGAACATCATAAATATGTATAAATTCAAGTTTATGTGTTCCCGTAGTAGTAGTAGATATAATCATACTTTCAACCACCATGATATCGTACGATTCTATACAGAATCTCGGAGTTGCTAGCTCATTAAATCACTTCAAATCACAGCTTCAACAAACTATCTTATTCAATTCCTATTTTACTCAAGCCTAACTATATTTCAACATTGATTACTACCTTAATGGTCAGCGCAATGTGTGTGGAGGTTTAACGCTTTAATAATAGACTTATTATCATGATAAATATGTTTGATAACATCGATGATGTATCTATTCAGAGATGTACGCATGGAACAGATATGAATTAAACTACTTATTGTATTACGCCACTTCGTAGAGGAGGACCCTGTTCCATTTTATAATGGTCATTTCATTGTTTAATATAAGAAAGAGATAGATATATATATATAGAGAGAGAGAGAGACGGACAGACAGAGAGAGAGAGAGAGAGAGAGGAGGAAGAGAGAGAGAGAGAACAAGAGGGAGCAACAGAGAGAAATACGTTTATAAAAGTATCACAAAGGTGTATTTACATATACAATGTAAATGGTAATATTAAAACGGGTTTAAATTGTAACACCTTGTCACACCAACATTGGCTTATGATCACTGTTAAGATAAACATAATCATATGCAGTAGAAAACCCATACTAATAATGCACATACACTACATGGAATTGTAAGACTAGTAAGTATTGTTGTGCTAAACTGATCAGGAAAACTCTGAGGATATATTTACAGCCAGCCTCCGAACTGTCTGTGACAGAAGTGGGTCATGAACAACTAACCCATTGACAATGACCGCCTCCCAAGCTTCACGCTGATTGGCTGATCCACTGATAACAATGTCACATCCAGACTGGACTTCTGTAATTAGTACTAGCCGCTATTATCGACCAACATGTCAATGTGTGACGATTGATGGAATTGATGGCGTTGATTGATAACCAAATGTTCCAATAATATACGGATATTGCACCTTTATGGTCAGTATGTGTATTATTGAGAAAATATGTGTTTGCAGTGTGTGTCCATTCATGCTTGATATATAGCTATTAAAGGGGCAAGATCATACTTGCACGTATTTAATCATAATTTTTTTTTTATATTTATTTTATTTTTCTATATGATATTAGCAGTTAGTAAAAAAATATTAAAAAAATATTCCATAAATATATAACGCTACATCGCCAATGTAAAACTAGAGTGTTTCCCCATCTAAATATAGACTAGCCTATTATTC
>JAUTBX010146518.1:6510-19239 GCA_032361465.1 Lepetodrilus tevnianus
GTACATGGAGTCAATTCAAACAGAAATAGCAGAAAAAGATACTTAGTCTGCTCTTTCTGTTTGAATTCTTCTATATTGTGTTTTACCTGCTATCTCTGGGTGGCCTTCTGCTTCTATTTCCTCCGTCAGTTTATCGTACTCCTCGTCGTTCTTGTCCAAAGGGTCCAGTACGACATCCAGATACTCGCTGGAGCTCTCGGAGAAGCTGTTCTCGGTCCTGTGGAACTTGATATGCTGCTGCAGGAGATACGCTCTACCGGCACTGTAGTTACAGAGAGGACACTTGTAGCGTCTCTTGACCAGGTGCTGCTTGCGATGCTTGATGATGTTGTTCTTGCAGAAGGTGTAGTAAGGACATCGTGAGCATTTGTAGCGAACGCGGCCACTCATTCGTGTCTTGTGTAGGATATGTCTTGCTTGCATTGTCACCAGTTTTGAGCCCATTTCAGTAGTTTTGTTCGGGCTTGAACTTGTCTTAGACGCTGGTTGAACCTCCTCATCGACTCTCTTGAGATTGAGCATCCTGGTGAACTGCTTCTTCTCGAGTGTCAGATTCTTGTCCTCTGTGGGGCTCCTCTCTTTGAAGGGTCTTTCTTTCACGTCTTCCTTCTTCTCGTGGACGACACTGTGGTGGGTGAGGATGGCCAGGTCGTCCACGCTGTAGTCGCAGTGCTCGCACTTGTACTGCCCGTTGTAGCTGTGCATCATCACGTGCGCCCGGTAGATGTCGTACACTCTGGCCTGGAACGGACACTTAGGACAGGTCATCTGTGCCTCCCCGTTCTCGTCGCCATCTCTGTCCACATCGGCGCTTTCCTTCTCGTCCAAGTCCACCTCCACGTTCTTGTTGACCTCGATGAAGGCCGGTTCCTTCGGGTGGACCTTGTCCATGTGCTGGTAGATGAGCTTCAGGTTGTCGCTGCAGTAGTCGCAGTACTTGCATTGATACTTCCTGTTGGAGCCGTGTTGCCGTACGTGGTTCGCTGCATTGGCAATGTTGCTGTTGACGTACGAACATTTCGGGCACTTGTAGTTCTTCTTCCCGTCCATGCTGCAGATCTGAATTGGAACTCCCTTCCACGTCATCCTCTCCTTCAGGATCAGGACCGGCTTGTTCATCTTGGAGTTGCTGGTAACCAGGTTTTCTGCTCGGATTTTCTCCATGGTTTCTGGGTCGTCTTCCACGATGATCGGGTAGGTGGGAGCAGGTCCTTGTGGCAGCTGGACCTCTGTGTTGGACTCTTTCCACTGGTCAGAGTGCGAACCCTTCATGTGCTGGTACAGCAGGTTCAGCCGGTCGATGCTGTAGTTGCAGAACCAGCAGGTGTGCTTGCAGTTGCTGCCGTGGCGTTCGATATGGCGCAGGTAAGTGACGGCATTTGGAGCGGTGAATGGGCACTTGGTGCACTGGAAAGACCTGGACTTCTTCTGTGGGCTGGTCGTCTTCTTGGCTTTCATCAAAGCATGTGTAATTGCTTCTGGAGACATGTTTTGAAGATTGAAGCTGCCTTTTTTCATTTGTTCGCTTGGCAGTATTTGCTTCAACGATTCCAGGAACTGTTTCTTGTTTTCAGAGAGTCCGGTCTGTTTCGGCGTGCTGTACTGAGGACTTGAGGACCTTGCATTGATGGACTGATGCTGGGGATGGTGGTGGTGAGATGGTTGTTGACGAGACTGCTGTTCATGGAACTTGCTGTGATCCAGCTGCTTCTGCTTGAGTTGCTGCTTGCCAGAAGTCTGCGTGAAGGATCGGGCGGCTTCGGCCAGTTCCTGCTGCCGGAGTTCCAGAGGGTGGATGTTCTTGGCGTGCTGATACAGTGTAGTGATATGAGCAAACATAGCTTCACACCATTCACAGGTAAACCTCTTGCTTGATACAGGAGCGGGCTGGATGGTTCTGAAGCTGCTATGTTCAAACACCTGTTTGCTTGCACTGGATCTGAAGGCCGATTGTTGAGGAATGTTTCCAGAATGCATAGACAGAGACTTATCCCTGCTGATGCTGTTGAACAGTGAACCAGAAGACTGAGGATTTGGTCTGGAAGACATCACAGTTGGTTTGTTATGCATGGCTTGTGGAATGTGAAGTTGAGGTGGTCCTACTGAAGGATAATCTTTGATATTTGCAGTGTTGGGTCTCTGCTCACTAGACTGGAACATCTTGAGAGGGGGTGGAGATGGAACTGTATGGTCAGCAGCATTGAATGGAGTAGAAGACCTTTCTCTCTTGGATTGCCCG
Source organism: Lepetodrilus tevnianus (assembly GCA_032361465.1). Classification (NCBI taxonomy): domain Eukaryota; kingdom Metazoa; phylum Mollusca; class Gastropoda; order Lepetellida; family Lepetodrilidae; genus Lepetodrilus; species Lepetodrilus tevnianus. Next base: position 8,750 of record JAUTBX010146518.1, read on the forward strand.
AGTACTTTAACTTCATCATCAGACTGTTCATCCTCCATGAAGAAGGTCTCCCATTCATCTGGATTGAACTCTGAGTGAGTGGTGATATGATCAAGCAGTGATTCCTTGTCACTAAAAGTAATGTCACAGTAGAAGCATTTGAAGTCCAGCTCTTTCTCATGCTCGACTTCGTGCAGGTCCATGGTCTCCCTCTTGAAGCAGGAGAACTCGCACTTGGAGCAGTGCAGCTTCTTGACAGCCTTCCTGGGATGTTTGAGTCTGGCGACGTCCATGTCATCACTCCTCTGGCTGTCCGACTGTCCCGGAGAGCCGCGGGCTGCAGCTGCTGCATTCTGATTGGAGTGGGTCACTCTGTGCTGGAGGAAGGTGGACAGATCATTGACATGGAAGTTGCACTGCTTGCATCTGAACTTGGATGGTGAAGATGAAGTTGGGGATGTGCTGTGTACCTTCATGTGAATGTCCAGCATGTTGGATTTAGTGCTGGCGAATGGACACTTGTTACAGGTGTACAGCTGTGTCTCGCTTTTCTCCACCTTCTCGGCCTCGTCGCTGTCAGTGTTCATGGAGTCGTCGCCAAACAGTCCTGGGGAGGTGGACTGGCTGGAGAAATGGTTGTAGGTCCGCATGTGTTTCTTGAGGTCGCACTTCCACCTGGAACTGTAGCCACAGGTTCCACACGTGAAGGGCTTGCTCTCCGAGTGAAGTACCGAGTGGCGCTTGAGTTCTGCTGGGCTGTGACCGATGAACGGGCATTCTAGACAGTGATAGAGACCTTGATTGATAAGACTTCTGAAGACGGGCTGCTTGGCTCCTGGCATTGCTGACCTGGATGGTTGACTAGAGGAGTTGGACAGCTTTGGCTGTATGGCTTGACCATTGTGTCCTGCAGGTACCAGAGGTGGTGTGTCTTGTGACTGTCCAGCCATGATCGGTACAATAACTGTCCCTTGTCCACTCGGGCTCTCATTGTTGTTGTTGTTGTTGTTGTTGGAACTCACTAGATAGGCAACTGGTTGCGGAGTCTGCTGTTGAATTGTCCCTTCTGGCATGACCATTACATTCGGGGGAGCAATACGTTTGTGAAATTTACCTGAAGTATCAATGACATCCTTGATGGTTCCACCTCCACATCTCTTGAGGTGCTTGACCACATCCCACTTCCACTTGCTTCTGTAGTTGCATCGAGGGCAGTGGTAAGGCTTTTCATCGGAATGGTTCTTCATGTGCTGTGTGATTTCTGAAGGCCACCTTGCTCTATATTCACACCTGGGACACTTGTATGGTAGGAGAATATCTGCACAGGATGAGTTGATGTTGTTGGAGTTCATGTCCGTTTGCATCATTTTCTGTAGATCGGGATTATTGAGTCTTTGACGTACCGCTGCAGCAATAGCCTTCTGTGTTTCCTCGGTCACTGGACGCTGGACTTGATATTCGAGGTCATGCTTGTAGAGGATGCAGTCGGCATCAAAGTCTGAGAAAGAATGGTCGTGGCTCATCTTGAGTCCGTCTTCATTTGAGCTATCGTCTTCATTGAAAGAGTCAAAGTGAGTTGGTACCGATGAAGGTCGTTCGAGGTTTAAGGAAGGTGCTTCCAGGTGTTTTCGATAAATGCCGAGGTCTCTGTTCTCGTCAAAGACAGCAATGTGGTCGTCTTCCATCGGCTTCGGAATGAGCTCGGGCATATCAGAATCCGACATTCGTCTACGCTTGGATGTTGGTTCTCCTTCCCGCTGGAGACGACTGAACATTTCTTCGAAATCTGGTTGTGGAGGGTAAACAAGACTGTCCTCGGCGGGAAAGCTGCTCTGTTCGCTGGTCTTCCCGGCGCTCACATTATCTCGTCGCTTGTAAGGATTAGGCAGGGTGTGGTGACTCTTCTCAAAGTGCTTCACCAGGTCCCACTTCCACTTGTAGGTGGACCCGCACACCATGCACATGAACGGGCGTTCCTCCGAGTGGGAAACAGCATGTTTCTGCAGCTCGGCAGGCCATTTGGCTACGAATTCACACATGTTACACTTCAACTGCTTGGCGTCTGAGGTGAGGTCTTGAGACGACAGGTTTGTGATCGCCTCCAGGGGCATCTTCAGCAGGTGATAGGTCTGCTGCAGACCGTGAGGGATCTTCTGGATGGCGTCCTTGTGCTCCTGAATCTTCTCATGATGCTCGTCAAGAAAATGCTTGTTCAGCTCTTCCACGCCGTTGAAATGTTCCTGGCAAACGGCACATTTGAAAGCCCGTCTGTTGAGGTGCAGAGTCATGTGTGAACTGTAGTCCACCAGAGTTTTGGCGACGAATGCACATTTTGTACATTGTAGGATTGAACTTTGGCTCTTTCCGCTCTCCGCGGTAAAGGACTCGTTCTTCGGTGTATCTTCGTCTCCCATCCACAGTGGCTCCATCTTGACTTTGAAGAAGCTCGGATCGAGAGTCGGATTATCGTCCTTTCTGACGGAGAAATCCAGAGGCTGGTCTTGAGACCCTGCATTTGACATCGGAGAAGCTCGATGTTTTCTTCTTTCAAGCTCTGCCTCTTCCTTCTGCTTCTGGATGTGAGCCGACACATACTCCTTGATCGTGGAAGCCGATGATGAGTATGCAGGGCTGGTAGTGTTGTTGACAAAAGGTCCGATGTACTTTGGGAAGACAACTGGTCGAGATGAAACCGGTTCCGGGTACTCGGAGCTGGGCACCGGCGATGGACCGTTGAGCAGGGAACTCATACTGATGGGAGTCTCGGAGCGTCCCATGCTGGGAGACTGGGAATGCGAGGACGAGGGCTTCGAGGTTGTCGTAGGAGCAGTGATGCTGGCCAGGACGCTGTTGCTGTAGATGCGTCGCTTTCCGTACATGGTGTGATTTCCAGAGTTCACAAGGTAAGTCAGACCCGGTGGCTTCTTGCTTCCGTCTGGTATCTCTCCACCATGCTTCTCCTTCCAGTGCTTGTTGAGAGACTTGCGCCACTTGTAGACATTGCCACAACTGGAGCAGGCATACTTGATGCCGGTGTCATCGACAACTTCAAAATACTTAGCAGGATCGACCTCTTGGCGGGTTTTCTTCTTCTTTTCGACCACAGCACCGACGAACGTGGAGATGGTGTCGGGCACCGGCTGGGGGATGACCATGGTGACGGGAGACTCTTCCTCCTCCTCCATTTCCTCCTCCTCCTCCTCGCCCAACATAGAGGGATCTTCCTCCTGGCTGTGGTTCAGCAGCGACGTGTTGGGGATGTCCTCGAACGTGCTGTTCTGCAAGAGTAAACCGTCCTGCCCAGTGAAATGAAGTTTGCGATGACGGGGCAGCTTCTGCTTGTACTTTGTGGCGTACTCGCAGATATCGCACTCGTAGATGGTAAAGTCGTATTTGTGTGCGTTCTTCTGGTGGTGCAGATACGTCTTGGCACTGGTGGACGTGAACTCGCACACACTGCACACATAGGTTCTATTTTGGATGTTTCCGCATCGGGTTGGTGTCACAGAGTTGGGATCCTGTCCGTCGCTGGTATCGTGATCCTCTGCAATGACAAGCCGATCTTCCTCGTTCTCGTCATTCATCATGGAGACGTGCTCGTCGCCATTTACCCTTTCAGAAGCCATACTGTCCATCGAAATTTCAGATTCACTTCTGGATGACCGTTTCTTCGCAGCTAGTTTCAGAGCAGCCGCCCTTTTGCTAGATGCATCGTCACCCTCACAGTGGACTCGTGATCGGTGCTGTTGAAATTCTATCGAGTCCGTACACGTGAACTTGCACTGCTTGCAGGTGCGCAGTCTTCCCCGGCCTTTAGGTGCAGCTAGTGTCTCCGCCTCATCCGCTCGAACGTCTATGCCCTGATCTGGGATGACCTCCATCTTGGATTAGCCTGCCCCCACGGGCCCTGCACTCTGGACGTAGCCTGAAACAGAAGGACAATCATAAGTTGGCTGGAAAATACTTTTGAAAAATGGTATTGATAATCACACTTTACAATTGTGCTTTGCTTCAATTAGGGTTAAACATAAAACTTCAGTATACAAGTTTTGGAAAATATTTTTAATATTTAGTACAGTATGTACGACAGCAATATTGTTCTATTGGTTAATCTGTCACACACAAAAAATAATAATCCAGTTATCTACAAATAAAAAATATTATTATGAAAATCTGGAATATAAGAAAACGGACATCTGTCTACGTCAATGTGGCACCCATGCTGTAATGTGGTCAAACAATAAGTATACCATTTCACATTACTACAATAATGTCGAACTATTGCAACTAGTCTTTCCCATACTTTGCTTCATTAAATATATTATGCTCAATGTAGTCTTGGTAATAATTATCTGTCCTTCATGAACTAATAACTGCAAGCATCACCAATGTTGAGATTTACAACCTTAAATTTCCAAAATTACATCCTCGAAATTATGAGTTACTTTTTAAAGAATATTTTAACTTTAAAAGATGAAGCAATTGGTACAGCAAGCCATTTCCAGTTATATTAGGAACTGAACAAACATGTTTATGTATGCGACATAAATAAAATAATTAAATAATTGTGTCAAGTGCTTCCATAATTATTTTCATATATCTCTATGGGCGAGTGAGTTGTTTTATCTTCATTTTAAGAAAATACCAATAATTTATTGCATAACATCCCACATCTCAGATATCATCATCCAAAAGTATGTACCACTGCCCCGGCTACCAGTAAATACTGCCGATAGCTCCAGTCAATAAAGGGGCATAACTCTGTCAGTCTTATCGTCCTCCCAGCTGAGAGAGAGACAGGGACAGAGACAGAGACAGGGACAGAGACAGCCAAGGAGAGAAGTGTCCTTCCTCCTTCTCGGCCTAATCATTTGACAGTGTTTGAACAGGAGGCCGAGTCAAGAGGTACCACGTGAAGACTTATCTCCATCTGGCATAGGAACGACATGCCAGGATAAACCCCGACGGTGGCCGTTTTAGAGAGCGACAACTGATACCAAGTGGACCTTGTTCCATAAGCTGACGATAGAGGAGTCCATCTCCATCGCTGGAGACGCTTATCTGTACAGGCTACAGCAAGCTACCAGTACTGACCTTATTCGTTAAGTACACTGTTACCAGCAATTGTAACAAGTCCTCCCTCACTCAGGTGGCAAACTAACAAGTTAATACCCATCTCTCATACCAAACCTCTAAGTGGCTTAGTACAACAATAAATTGTCCCTAATAAATTGAAAACTTCAACCAATTACTATCGTTCATTTATAGGTAAATGTTATCATATTTTTATGTATTTTTGTGATAATAAAATATTTTCATTGCCGATGTAAATGGAACTAATAGTGTACATTGGATGTCAAGGTTCTGGAAGTTACGCGAGCCAGTTTCCACTTGTAGACTTGTGTAGGTGTGCTAAGCTAATTGGCTAGATTCAATGTAATGCCAGCCATGGACCCTATCAGAATGCAAACATGGCTGAACTCACAGAATAAACTTATATGAGGAAATGACCTCTTCAAAGTTGAATAAATATGTCTCATAAATGATTAATTCTCAGAATTATGAGTTCATATTCCAATGTGGTGAATATTACAACATAGAATGTTCTCGTATCGTTTTCCTACAAGTCTCATACTGTAGAAAAGACATTTAAACAAAAAACTGGTTTCTGACAAACAAATCTTTCATTGATCTTATAAAAGCAATTGCAACAAAATGATTCATGCAGGACGCATGCACGGAAATCTATTTTTTACTTTTACATTTCTATTTTAGTCTTTTGCATTTTATATATTTTTAAAATAAATTTCAGGTGAAAATGTGGGTGTCTTTTCATATTGATGCTTCAACCTTTCATTTAAATAGTTTTGAATGGATAACTGGGTCATTTTCTTTCCCTTGAATATAACTTATGTCAGTGTTGTTAAAAGGAAGAAGCGTCGACTGGTACGAGGCTGCGAGTGTTATGTACCACCTAGAGACAAAAGCCACACCAAGGACCAGGAAACTCAGAAAGAGTCTTTGGTAGAAATGTTCAAAAGGATAATAAAAAAAAACACTACACACACACACAACAAAAGTACTTGTGAGGCAGATGCTGAGAGCATGCTTCCTTGTTGAAAGCAGGAAAACATTGGTGGAAACTGAGAACACAAGCCATAACGACAGTCATCTTATCTATTCCTGCTGGTTGAACACAGGCAGGGGTGTAATGCGAGTTGGTATCACACCTAAACACTATGAAGCACAGAGTTGAAGGGGTTAAATACCATCCATAGAACATACACAGTAAGAACTGTGAAGAAGGACAGTATTGAGTCATAAGAGAGACAATTATGCTGTGATGTAGATAATGAAAGCTTCATCAAGATAAAATAGCATGGTGTCATAACTTTGCCATTTTACAACCGACACCTGGAATTCTCAAGGCAATAGAAGCCATCTGGGCTTCGACTTAACTGACATTAATACAGACCGACGCACGTCATGTAATATGAGCGTCACACATTGTGTCATCATCAGCAGACTATATCAAATACCAACTTGCAGTACTTACAACAGTAACTGATGCTTATAAATGGATATGCATGAAAGTATCGACTTTGTGACAATCTGATGAAATGTTTGCAATCGTACTTTCATCATTATTGTACACACTTGAAAGAAAAAGTTGAAAGGGTTGAGGAAATATACAAATTTGTAGGCCGTCTATGATGGATTTCTTTTAATAAAAAATATGATAAAAATTACTTCAATCAATTAGAAAGTTATTATCAGTTACTAGTAGATCCCAGTACTTGAACAAGTTTAGAATTAACTAACTTATATAGGCAATACATGTTTACATGACATTTCAAATTTAATGTCATCGACAACATATATTTTTTTTTAAATTTGATATATATATATATATAGAGAGAGAGAGCTAACAAGTCTAAATTTCACTTGGCAATAGTATACAGTTAAATTTAGAACATGTCTGTACAACATATTATTAAAAATTAAGAATTACTAGAATTACTAAAAGTATTAATTTAGACACACAAAATAAAATCAATAAAAAAGAAATTGCACTAGAAATTAATAGCATTAGGCTAGTAATGTTACATGTATAGTTTAGTTTCCAGTTAAGCCAGTAATTTTCCAATATTCTAAGAATTCTACAAGAATCCTATATAGTAAATTCCCTTTCCTACAATACTATATTAACTTTACAATATTCTACTATTTAGTACAATCATACTAGAACAGGACAGCAGGACACACTTTAATATAAGCATTATACATTTCATGGTCAAAGACTTAAAGATTAGGTGACATTTCCTCAAAGTTCTACTGAAACATTTTTAAGAGGTTTTGGGGGGGGTTTAAGAATAAGTACTTACATGTTTTTGGGAAAATGTCAACGTGAAGGTCTAGTGAAGGAAGCCTGCGTACAGGCGATTTTAACTGGTACCTGTCTACTACAGAACACAGAGAATCAGCCAGTCAGTGTAATCCTTCAGGACATGATAGAATTCAAAGTCTTTAAAGTCTATATATAAACCCTAAAGTATCCTCTTTGTAGTCTAGACATATGTAGAATGTCCTCGCTATACAGCAGGAGATGGGGAAAATTACTGTCACAGAATGCCTCGCTATAAGCACGGAAAATCAAGAGATGTACACACACTTCTTCCTGATGCCATCCCAGAGCGTGACACTGACCACCAACGTTCATCCCATGCGTATTCATTATAACACTAGCCGGAGACCGACCACCTACCTCATCATGGCACAGAATATTCAAGAGTTTCAGCGGAGGCCTCTCAGCATAATAAATACCATAGCAGTCTGACATTCCATGTCATTAAGTCTTGCTATTTAAATAATGGCTTTTGTTGCCCTAATTAAGATTCAGATTGGCACCTGGGGGAAATAAGCCTGAATAACGGCCCTGGAAGGTATTATAGTCAGGTAAGGTACTACAGGTAAAAACAATGGCCAGGTAGCAAGGGAACACAAAGGGCTGGGAGATATAAGCTGGACTGATTGTCTGTTGGGCTACTGCCAGTTACGCTGGGGAGTGTTGCATAACAGTGACCACCTCAGGGCTTGTGTTGTTCTTGATGTCTCCAAAACCCTCTGGTCACTCCTAGCAAGTGCCCCAGTGGAATCTGTACTGCTCAATCAAGTTATATAAACCCCAGAACAAAATTAGCTTCATTCATAAGGAAGTGTTACTTTCCAGCAATAAACTCATAAAAAGTAATAATATTTAATTGACATATAATCGTATATATATATATATATATATGTATAGATATGTATATTAAAATAAAACTTAAGACATTTGAAGTCACATTAATTAATTTTAATTTTAGTACAAGAATAGCCATACTAAATATAGCTAAAATTCATATGGTTTTAAATGTGCAAATTAATCGTTTTTCACATAAATAAAGGAACGGGCGAGTAAATTAAAGTCTTTAACGTCACTGCTGGAATTTTCTTCGTATAAAAAATGTTTCCAGCGTGTATATCATTTTACAATTACAAATTTGATACTTGGCCAAAAAAACTACAGATTGAAAAGCCCAGAGTGTAGGAAGTCTATTAAGCAATGTCTAGCATGTAACTGTAAGTCAGGTAGATCGACTCATTAACTTCAGGTAAAACAATCCGTGATGGAGATGCAGGTATCAGGTGACGAGAACACCTGACAGGTACCTTGTAACAATAGAACAATGCAGTATGCAAAACAGTCCCGGGGCTCATAGACGGCTGGCATCCCAGTCGACAGCCAATAGTAACCTACTCGGTCGTTCCCCAGAGTAAAGTTCAAGCACTCCCGCATGACAGCTAAATCTGACCCCACTGAATCCAAAGTCTGTGGAATCAGATCGTCCCAATACGTGAGCAGAAATAGTCACCGGGGATCGTGTTTATGTTGAAGCATTGTCAGCTGAAACATGACCAGCAATTGTTCCAGGGCACATTTCATGCTAAACTTTATCTGTCGACTAAACTGCTGCACGAGGCTTAGCATAAATCCCATCGAGAATTTACATTTGAAAATCAACTTGTTGCACATATTGTACACTTTCATCAAAGATGATTACTTTTTTAATATCTATTTTAATCTTCACATTTTAAACCTCCTATTCAATTAATTTTTTGGAAGGTCTTAAGTGATGCAACTCAAATATTCAATATTATACAATCTCTGTCGGGGCAGGATCAAAGATGAATTACTGCTACAAACACTCCGTGGCTAACCATCCGTGATCACCAACAGCTTCTACAATAGCTGCTCTTTATCACCCGTCTGCTGAAATTACTATTGTGCAGCGGTTATGAATGCTTTTATGACATTTCATCAACTCATAACTTTATTAACTATATGTATGGGCCAAATGTACTCATACTTTACTGTATAATATTCAGGAAAGTTACTAAGCGGGATATCATCAAGACTAAGGAGTTGTATATTGGAGTAATTATTTGTTTTAGGTAAACAGTACATAACTCTATTCTGCAGAATTTGTTTAACCTTTCTCTACCTGCAGGCAACCCTATGTGCCCACCCCATAAAGCAGCGATCTTTAATCAATCCAGAATGGAGAAATGAATGTAAAAACCAACTTCATGGTACAACTTCTCACGAAATCAATGGGCCGACGAATATTTACATTTGAATGGGAATATCTGTATGATGGGCAGCCACGGCAACATGCTACATAACATTGCCATCGCGTCCAGTCCGCTCACCACGGCTACAGACACAGGGACGTCCCACAGCCAGTGCTATCTCCAACCACTCACACATCCCGATTAATACAAACCACAGCAGAAATAGCACAGCCATCTATACTAACTGGGCCAAATCACAGTCGTACTACTTCTGTAGATAACAAGAATTCCACCACTCTTTTCCATGAAGTTGTTTCATTTACATCTCATTATATTAATCTATTTCAATATCTAATGTTTTAAAATATAAATATAATTTTGGGGGGCTTCTGTTACAATTCAAAGTCATAAGGAATTACAACCTATTTCAAAATCCTTGAGAAAATTGTTGGCTGAATTTAAATTGAAAATTAAATTTAGACTTTTTTTTTTAGCGTCAGCCGAGATTCACAATTAACACTAACAAGAACTACTATATACCATCATAAACATTCATCTTCTCAAACTTGATGCCTCCAACCAACCATGCCTCTATCTCCACCCTGCCACATATTCCTTCCACTCACGCAACAGGGCCAAACCACCACCCTTATCTATGACAAGCATCGCTTCCCAAAGGGGAATAAAACCCAGCCGAAGTTGTGGAGACGTTAATCCTTTTACCATCGAGCCACCCTACCCTTATCTACTGGGTTCAAACTTCCTGTGTGCGATTAAAAAGACCCTGTATTGCAAAGCGAGACTGTTTATTCAGTACGACCCCAAACTTCTTATCTGTTTCCTTCAAGCACAATACCCATGAAGCATAGTCCCTCTTGAATGTCCCCAGTAGAAAACCC
>JAUTBX010146630.1:4622-17924 GCA_032361465.1 Lepetodrilus tevnianus
TAGGGCATATGCATATCTTAACGGGGTTAGCGTATGGCTTTATCGTACTTAGAGACGTGTATGCGAGCTTACCTCGCTAATATAGGAAGCCGTTACATTGGCGGACTGACGTAGAAGGGTTTACGGAATTACTATGTAAAGCCAGTGTGTTGCAATGCCTATGGCATACCTTTATTGGATCTGTGTAGTGATGGTGTATGATGTAAACAACAGCCTCTTAATGGCTAACACTGAGATTGCATACTAATATAAAGTAATATATGCTGACAGTGACAACGCCGTGTATCACACCTATATGTATGGGCAGTAATGTTGTATGTTCATCTTCTGATTGGGGTTGCAATGTAGTATTAAAGTGATTGCCTGTTCAATTGTTCATGTTCTGTCTGTGTTGCAGGGCTGGTATGATGATGAGGTGGAGTGGAACATAACCAAATATGGAGGCGTGAACAAAGTCAGAATTCCATGGAACAAAATTTGGATACCCGATATAAAATTGTATAATTAGTAAGTAGAACTATTGAAATTACGTTATTTATGCAAGCTTGTACCATACCGGAAATTGCCCGACTCGTTTGTCTGATGGATCACTGCATATAGAAAGTACGAAAACACACTTAACAATCCAATGTGTCGACGAGTGGGAGTATGATGAGAATAGTAATTACTATATATCAGTTGAATGATGATATATGACAATGAACAATGGTAATGTACACATTCGTATTTGTGTTCGAATTGGAACACAATTCGGTCAATTTATGGTTGCACTAAAGAGTTGTCAATGTCTGACATCAATGTCCATGTATTAACCTAGCCTGGTGTTCTTGCAGTGCGGACTACCGTCTAGAGGAGCAGAGGAAGGTGCTGTGTGTTTTCCATAGTGACGGCTACATCCTGTGGATGCCCCAGGCCGTGTACCGGAGCTCATGTCCTATTGATGTTACCAAGTTCCCCTTTGATGTACAGACCTGCAAGTTGAAGTTTGGGTCGTGGACATACGACGGCCACAAGGTGGACATTGATTTCTACGGAGGCAAAGACTTCATTGATCTAACCCAATATGTCACAAGTAACTCGTGGAAGATAATAGACGTGCCTGCACAGCGCAATGAGAACAGGTATTCCTGTTGTCCGGAGCCGTATGTCGACCTGACTTTCACACTGATTTTTCAACGGAGTGCTACTCTGTATAACTACATCCTGATTCTGCCTTGTGTGCTGCTCACCTCCATCACGCTCATTCTCTTCTGGATCCCGCCGGAGTCGCCAGCCAAGATGCAGCTAGGTGGGTCACTTGTAACTGGTGTTCGGGTAATACCGCACCTCTTATACTCCAGTAAAAGTACCGTACGTGTCGTAGTGGCATTGGCTCAGGGTCTTCATCGTTAAATGCCATGTATCTTTGCAAAACGACAACTTGCTATATGCATCTTATTACTTACCTCCACATCAAGGTGTATATGCATTATTGCAATAATGAGTAATGTTATGATCAAACCGTCACAGACACTTTCTTTGATAAGATATGATGACATTAGACAGGTACCTGCTGTGCGACTTGTCAATGGTCCGCTGCCCTATCAGCTTACAAGTAATACTGAACTTATTATAGTATTTACAATGGCTAATAGTCTCGGTGTTGTGTTCATACAGGTCTAACGGTGTTCATTGCGTTCTTCATCCTCCTGAAGATTCTTGAGAAGAATTTACCTCCAGGAACAACAAAGATGCCACTGTTAGGTAAGAGTTGTGTCAGTTGTGACAATACGATAACTAGTCTTGGGTTAATGCATGTTCAGAACATCCAGGTCCCCGCTTAGCTCCACAGAACACTCGTAGCACTACGAGAGTAGTAACTCCTGTACGTTAGCATGGAGTTGCTAAGGAGCTATGCTTGTTCTGTGGAACGGATTCCAGGGCAATTTGTGCTAATATGTACAATGATATTTCCCTTGTATTTCAGGCACGTACTACTGTTTAAACATGATCATCATTACCCTGTCGTCCTTCCTCAACGTGCTGGTGGTGAACTTGGCAGCGTACGGCCAGAGAGCAAACCTACCTGCCCCGGCTAAGACGGTGAGTGTGTAGCCAGCAAACCTGTGGGTTGTTAGAATTCTAAATATTAATCAACCACCATTCCATTCCAACATTTCATGATCAACCACCACTGCATCCACCACCGCAACCACCACCGCAACCAGTCCCGCACGCATCAACCGTCATGCTTTACTTTTCCATTTTAACTATTTTGATATCAATGTTCTACATAGACTATTGCTGATGTTCGTAACATTATCAGATAAACACTACACTTACACAAGTTACAGTTCAAAGCAATCAGAGGAATGTTGCATACTGGATGTCGCTATCATCTTCTCTAAACTCATCACCCTCTGGAACATACAAGTATATCTCTTTAAATAGTTCTAGAGCAGGGATGTTGTACGTGGTCTTGTGTTGGCCTCCTCACATTTGCCGGTATTAAAACTGAACTCGAGCCCGTAAAAAAGTACCCTGTATTCGTGGCTAGTGCTGGTGCGGTGATCTGTAAGAAGTAAACCATCACATATCGCCTGAGCTGAGTACAGACAGACAGATAAATACTCATTATCGAACGCATTTCTTTTTATCTAATAATGGAGCTTCCACCTGGACCACTCGCGCGAGATTCCTGTACTCATGACCGCACGAGCTAACATTGCAAGTAATACTTGACTGCTAAACTTCCTTGACTAAACAAAGGAAGATGTTATCCAGAAAAGTTAGTATTAAATTTCGATGCGCGCTCAGTCTCAATCTTAAAGTCAGCGTTTATTTTGTCAGTTAGGGAAGTACTGGAAACTCTCATCTAAGCCAAATAGGCGAATAACGAGACCGCCGCTATGAGGGACGCGACAAACCGTAGCAAGAATATTCCTTAATGTGCCACGAAGGTAATGCCTACTGATAACATCATCAATCATGTACATGCTTTTGACTCACGCTCTCACTGCGAACACTACTTAGTTCACGCCACTGGTGTTGCTCTACTGTCTAGAATCATGGTATGCAAGCTTGCATGTTCCGCTTGGTATGTTCATGCAATTTAATGTAAGTACGATTATTGTCCTAGTTTCATGTGGCACGTTCAGTCTTACATTATGGTGTGGTTTCCGAATTACTATATGTATACATGTCATAGGTGTTCATAGTGGGGCTACACGCTAGGGGATGCACCATTAATTAAGGGAACCTATTCTCAAAACGTTCTTACGAAAACAATTCGTAGCCATACTATAAAAATCGTTAAGAACTGTTTGAGTTTTTGTTGGACTAAGATGTTCGTAAGAACGGTTCGAGAAAAGGAATCCAGTTTTACAGTTTTACAGTTTTACAGTTTTACAGTTGTCCTGTTGTTGGAGTGGCTTCATGCAGCATGCTGGTGTCGTTGTAGGTTCTCTTCGACGTGTGCGCCCGAGTCCTGCTCATGAACGACCTGGTGCGTCCTCTGAAGGCAAGTGCTGACAAGTCACACGAGGCTGGCGTGGACAAGGTGGACGCGGAAGACAACAGATGGGACCAGGACCCGCGGGCCTCCACGGAAGTGCTGATGCACCTGAAGAAGGAGCAGACTCCGGTGTCTATCCCTGGTCTGGGAGCTATAGAGTCCAAGCTCAAGGAGCTGAGGGAGTTCATCAGGATGCACAAGCAGCGGCTGGGGGACCGTGATAAAAGGGAGAGACTTGTCAAAGAGTGGAAAGCTATCGCTCTAATTCTCGACAGGATATTTTTCGTCATCTACCTGATCATCATTGTCGGCTCATTGGCAGCTGTCATACCGCTCATCAGAACGTTGGGAGACTACAAGAGTACTAAGCTGGAGGAGGCAAGGCGGATAGAATAGTAGAGGAGGGGTTTGCAAACATAGGACAGTGTCGCTTCCATAGCTTTAACACACTAGTTGTGAAAGCCGCGCTCATAACATAACGATATAGTCAAACATCACACATGCGTTTGACCGCACGCGTGTGAGTTTATTTAGAAAGACATATAGGAGTTTGCGGGTGTGCATAGATGTCCATGATAATGCCGAGGTGTGTGAATGTGAGAGAGTATGAATGGTTTGAGATGAGAGGGCATCCCATATACGTTACACTGTTATATTACCATGCTAGACAATATTGTATGTATGTGCATGTATGTGCGTGTCACTGAGAGCTGTATGTGCATACACTTGCCTATGAACTCCACTGTGACAGAATGATAACCACGTGCTTGATGTCATCACCACAGTAAGACTTGGACCAGCGAGCCTGGACGTCACTGTACCGTGTACAGCACCAACTCTTCACTACTGTAGACACTATATCAGGCGCATATCTCACAGGTTATTGTACAACAATATTGCTCAAATTTCATGCTAATAAAATTTGACATAAATGAGACTGTGTGTTTCATATTAGCCTTTAGGCGTTTGATCGTATAATGGTACCACTATCAATACATTTCGATACTGTCTTTTCAATACCTTTAATATATGATTGTTTTGCTTATTTAAAAACAATATTTACTTAGTAATACAGTTGGAAATAATAACTATCCTGCCATGAAGTGTTAGTGATGATCTTTGTGTAGAAATCAACGCCTATCAAGAAAGAATGATACTGCACGCACACTATTATGGATAGTATTTATTATCTTAGTCCAAACACATCACATATGTACATTTCAAATTAAATAAATGATTTGAAAATACCAAGAACACATTATTGAAATGATAAAACAAGAAATCTAATTAACAACATATACATAACTAGATCTATGATCTAAATAATAATTCACTACACTCACTATTGCATTGAAACAATGAATATAATTTAACTAGAAGTTACTTTTATTTTCACTACAAGTTTTGCAATATTCAACGTTGCTATGTAGAAGAGTGGGGAATTCCGTTCAATATGAATGTCCCTAGACTCCCGCCCTGCGTGTATAGATACGAGCCACATATTTAAAACATATCAAGTCAGGGTGGCCTAGATGTTAAACACCCACTTTACCATGGATTCGGACCCACGGGTTATCTTGATGTAAAACACACTCTTGTGTACATCAAGAGATAAAGGCTCAAGTTGTCTTAATACACATAATTCACATGTTTGTGCAATCATACACGGGTCGGTTCACTGCAAGATATAGGCATAGCATGAGTAAGGGCTTTTACTATGGTTGAGTTGTAGCAAGTGACTCGGAATAACTGCACTGAACCAAGGGAGATAACTGTAATTGGCATTACACCTTATCCGTTCACGTTCATATAACTGTTAACAGCTGCAGAGAGGAACCTGTATAAAGCCAGTAGTATATAGACAAACCAGCTGGACTAGAACTAGTAGCAATGAAACCTGGGTGGGCCTGTGGAACTGGTGGTCCTTCATTTCAGAACTGCATAATAATACGTACGGCATAGTCCATGCGAATAGGACCATGTGATACATGCCCTGCAATTCCGCTGCGAACACGTTTGAATATCATCATAGTGTGTGTATTGTGTATGGTTATGTATCGTGCTCAATATAATACACCTGACACAGACATGGAATATGGTACCGTGTACGAGAAGATCATTTGAAAACATCCGAGCAATTTACATTGCTAATTCAATTTCTATACCAATGACACTTCCTGTAGATCTAGTTGGTATAAGAACTAAGCTTCATCTCAAAGCGTGAAAGTAAAAGGCAAAGGACGATCAACACTGCAACATTGCCCTACTGAGATTTACGTGTTAGTGAATTCCATATTACTTTGTTTGCTGGCGCAGTTGGAAATATTGATTTTAAATTATCGTACATATTTTACGACTTATCGTGATACAATGTTTTGCATGCATTGTTTTTGTGTCATAGTCGTTGAAGGATTGAGCTGATCTTGCAGGAATAGGACAACCAAGGCCCACGTCAGCTAGATGCATGATGATAGCTATGAATAGAACGTTTGATTAGGATAGTGTATACACGGCGCTTGCCCTCCGGTGTGCGCTTTATTAATGCTAGGGGAAATGACATTAGTTCACAGCAGTGAAGCTTTCAAAGAAGTTATTCCTGAAAGGATCTGAATCCCTGTTCACGTGTGACAACAATACGTGCTTTGTCTCTCACTTTACTCTTAGTGGAGTGCCTGTCTTCATACATGATTGACTGCTGACGTCATAACACTGTCGCCCGTCAGGTAGTGTGTGAACGCCGGTACTGACTGGGTGTGCGCCAGCCCCGAGCGTCAACACTTGGGCCACGAATACCGGTGATGGTATCACCTGCAACCCGCGAGATGTGGTCACGGGGTTCGATACAACATTGCATACCTGCACCTCGGGTCGATGAGACTGCATGTGTTATGACGGTAGCCACATGCGGCACCTATCTAGCCACGCTCGCGGTCCCAGTCATAGCCTGATTACACGCACACGGAGGCCGCATGCACAGACGGGACCCTAGCACTGTTAATAATTAAGCCAAGTGGCCGCACCCTGGGTCTGGTCGACACGGCCTTTGAACGCGGACACGCCAGGAGGTTCCAGAGTCGTGCCGCTTCACGAAATGCGCAGCATCAAGGCATCAATTACCGTGTCCAATCGAAGCTGACGTGATTAGTAGACATTGGATCCGCGATCAATTCCAATGATTTCGCAACCAGAAGGAGTTGTTCCCCCTGGGTAACACGGCCAGTGACGCAACTTGACTAGATTCTGACTTGGATTCGGGTGTTTTCAGGCTATTGCACTAAGCATGAGGTGCGTACAATTGTAAACCCAGTACAGACTTACGTCGTCGTGAATTTTGAGGAACATAAGGCTGAAGACTTACAGACACACATCGATACAGACATACAGGCTTTAATACATGTAATGTCCCACTCACAGACAAAATACATTAATTTCGTTTGCATGAATAGTAAAATTAACATTAAACGGTAACATACGTGTACTATTTATTTAAATTGTAATACAAACTTGTTTTCCCCAATATAATAAGTACATGCACTATTGATGTTATATATAAGTGATATTGATACCAGGGAAGCAAAGGTTCGTACTTTCTAGTATCTATAAAACTCCCTGGCGCCTGGATACCATTTTATTATGATTGGCCATATCAAATATAAGGATACGTAAATCATTTCCAAATAAAAGTTCATCAATAAATAGAACACAAATAATAACGATGTATTTTTCATTTTGGAAATGAATAATAGGCCTTTCGCTCTTTACTAGGGTTCATCAGCTACTTACAGGTTGTACACTTGTCTGACATCACTGTAAAGGTGAAGTTTTAATAAAACATGGAGGTAATCTTCACCAATGGTAGGGCAATTAAAACTGTATATTTCATTAATAGGAGTATTTTCGTATCAAGCTGCCTCTTACACGTAACAGAGCCACCACATCTAATTCTCATCACTACACTTGTATGACTTCAGGGGCTGAGCCAAGAACCTGTCTTGGCACCAGTCTGGTTTAAAATGTTTTCACTGCCGTAGTTTATTTCTAACGTTTCCATTACTGTTTTTTGTCTGGCAATACTTATTCCTCAAGCAATCATACCATTCCTATGTCTGTGCGGTGCTGGTACGCTAGACACCGTGCATGACTACTATACGACGTTCAGTTGCCATACAATGGCCTTGCAGCGGAGGCTGTAAATGGAACAAGTTGATACTGCAATCATCACAGAGCGTACTTGAACTTCTTGCCGTAATAACGTTTCAATAGAGAGCTCATTACATTTAGATAAATGCTCGGTCAAGTTTCAGTGATGAATCTGAGTAACCCAGCGCCTTGGGGAAATGTTTCAGCGGAAAACACTTAGCGGGTCTCGGACCATACTCTACGGTAAAAGAACTCGGCCGCATTACTGAATTAAAATATCTGAACAATGTATGATATTCTGACGATGGAGAATAGTGGTTTGTGTAACCTCTTGTGGATAGAGGAGAAGCAATTAGAGTTTGTTTGTAGCTGCACATTAAATGGCTATTTTGAAGTACTGGTGACAGGAATAAACAGCAGGATGTATCGAGGTAGGATGGACTTGGTCATGATTTAACCATCAACGGACAGAAGTAGTCACAGATCGACCAACCAGCGGAAGACCTTTGATAAAGTCAAACAGGCAGGATAGGGACATCACGAAGCCTAATTTACGGAATCGTTTCATACCAGCATCATCCAGGCCTGGAGACATCTGGGTCACACAATAAGTGAACAATCAGACAGTCTCCGCCTGGGATGTACACGCTTGCTATCAATGACGTCACACCGGTCCTACTGGACCAGCGTTAACAGGACGTCATCGACTTCATCGACATGCTTGGGCCGGAGCTCGCTGTGTCTGGCAGGACAGGAACTGTGAAGAAACAGACTTCTCGGGTTAAAGTAGGCTTTGTGTTCTTGTGACATTTAGTCACAATTAGTGTGTGGAGACAGCGCGAGGAAAGACATTAATTGCTTCTGGTTTAGTATATTCTCGTTGTTGTGGTGGTGCTCGATCATGTTGCTGGGTCCATCAGTTGTTGATGTCGTGTTCCACCTGCCATCTTTCAGAACAATGGGGGTAGAGGTGTATCTGCGATACGCTAACACATTGCTAACGTTCTGTAGCCTGTTGTCCTTCAATTCATGGCATGTCGACGTTGCCTGGCCCTGACGTTACCAAACTGTTCTGAGTACTATGTCATGGTCATCTCAATGGTTTGTTCTCAAATCCCCAGATAAAATCTGAGCTTGAGCATAACATCGTACTCATATGAGTTTCCTAATTTCGGGGTCTTGTGTGAAGTCAGGGAATGATCATACAATGTGTATGCGAATATGAACACAATGGGTTACCCTGGGTTAAAACCATATTCTAATCCAGTTAATCACCAGCGGGGCGATATTGAATGACCTGCAGAATGCACGACCGTCACGTCCTTCAATTCCAGCATCAGTCCAGGCATTGAAGCATACAGGAACATGCAAATAAGCTTCGTAAAGGATTGCATTCAATATGTACATGAGATGATGGATACATTGTCGACGTCTGTGTCCTGGCAATCTGGCAGCTGCATCGTGTGTGGTCATTACTGTATTGCAATTATCATTGCAACATTAATACGCCTAATAATCGAAACAATAAAGCTTGGCATCATTGACATCAACATGTTCACATATATGAACAATCTTCATTCCGTGCTTTACACTGTACTTAGATAGGTGCACAGACAATCTCTGTTTGATATTCAATAAAATTACAAGATAAATAAGAAGTGAAAAACAAAATACGCATTATGTTGAGAACACGCTTCGAGGTAAGCATACAGTAAACTGTATTTAGTTTCTGTGATTGTAAGCTTTTAAAATACATTCATTCGAACGTACATGTTGTTGAAACGAAGAACTACCTGTTCATTGCATGCACGTGGGACCGATTAAAAACCTATGGCTTCATCTAGAAATTAATTGCCAGCGAACGCGGAAGGTCAGGTTATCTCCTTCAAAAGTTCTACTTCAAACGAGGAAGCACGACGTCCCGGCCTGTCTGATGTTCGTACCAGTCTGATGTTCGTACCAGTCTGATGTTCGTACCAGTCTGAGCACAGGGCGCTGCTCCGCTGACTATATTCCCAGAGACAGCAAAGTGCCGTTGAAGTGATTTACGAGTGTGTATTTTGATGAATCGGTGATAAATGCTTTCGATGCTAATTATGAGATGATATGATCGTAAGCAAATGCGTAAACTTAGATGGGCATGCTCTGACTAGGTGGCCTCTCTAGTATGTTTATCCGTCCTGGAACAGATGATAAACACATCGAGCAATTACCAAGGGCAGTTGAGGAGAGTATAGATCACCAGGTGGTTTGCGGAGATAGGTAGGATATGAGGCCGACCTCGGGCTGCCTGTACTCCTCCAGTGTTTATGTCAGGCAGATGATGCTTATCATAATTATGTAGAATGAAAAGTATGTTCAGTAAAATGCGGTGTTTTTTTGCTTTGGGCAGATTATTTTACATATATACTGTATACACATTTTGGCATTGGGAAACTGTCAAACAAAGGCATGAATATATAAGTGCATGTAAGTATATATGGATGTGGACGAATTATCTGAAGTAGAGTTACACGAGTGTGTATGTAAATTGGTACGAGTATGAGAGGGATAATCAAATCTGCAGGCTACAATATCATAGAGGGCCACTACCAGTATTGATTATACATATACGTACGAATACAGTCAATGCACCTGTACAAAGAACACAACCCGAGGAGCTACGTGATGTTGAGAACACCGCCCCTGTGACGACAATAACGATTGTGTCAGGTATGACGTAAAGTAAGGAATAGCATAATTATTCCGCGACTAGGGAGACGAAAATTTGAAAAACACTAATGACATTTTGTGAGTAGCCTGGAAGGGTCTGTCAATAAGCTAGCTGAATGTCAACCACGGAGCAGGATCCACACACATGTTCCCGTCTGCAGCATTCATGTAGTAGGCTAGATCCCGGCTGAGATCAAACCCCCGCCCAGAAATCGTCACCTGTTAGCTCGCATTTCGTTGTTGACGTGTGGCTCAGGTAGTGAATTCACTTAAATGCGCTTAATTATTTGGCTGTATGCACAGGTAATCCGAGCCGTCAGCTGACACAGCAAACCGCCATCCATCAGGCAGTGTTCAGAGATACATCTCCCAACACGCGCAGGTAGGCCGGCTTGTTCTGGCTCGTTGCAGACTCGACTGACTATTTATCCGCTTGTTCAAGCCTCTACAGTACCGGCAGACATGTGGGTTTAGACACACTCCGTTAAGCACCCAAAGACACACCTATGGCGGGACATTGATGATCACAGTTGTATGCTTCACATCAGAAGAAGCAGACATGTCAGTTGATTCCATAACTGACAATGGGGCGGTCGTATAATATATTATTGCTGTTCACCTCTACAGGACAGCTAGCTCAAAGCTTCCAACACTAAATAATGTCTCGCAAACTGCAAAGGCAGAACACAGTTCTGGTCCAGTATCGTCCTTGTCAGATGCACTTCTAGAAAAGCTCTTAAGGGCAGACAGAGTTCTGGTAATCTTCGTAAGGGCAGACAGAGTTCTGGTAATCTTCGTAAGGTCAGACATGGTTCTGGTAAAACATCGTCTAGGCCAGACGAAGTCAATGCGAATACAAGTTTCTATTGTTGGTGTATTGGGTAATGTGCGATACCTCCAGACAGATATGGAACCTCTGCCTCACTGCCGGGGTGTTCTGCCGGAGATAGGTGTACATAGCGCAGAATTACTCTCAACCCGCTTTGCATAACACCACAATATACACCATCCTTTCTAATGAATTAGCATGTAAAGTATGTATATCGTTATTGACGTTAATACCATAATATTAGTAGCTTAGATTAGGCGTAACTTTATGGATTAGTTTTGTTGGTATTTGTGTGGTGTGTGTGTATGTGTGTGTGCTCGCGTGCGTATTAATGTATATGTATGTTTTGTGTATGTGCACGTGAAAGATATAACAACAAGGATCGATAAATATGTATTCTGCATTTTAGACACCCTCATAATGAAAAAGTCTAAACAAATAATTTGCTTTGGAGCGTATTCATTTCATCACGCGAATTAGAGTGATGCAATTAGCCAATGACCCAACACTCATGATGATACGAATACCCTCGTTGGCTAATTTCATCACTCGACAGTCGCCCTATGTTTGGTCGAGTAATGAGACGAATACGCGCTTAGCGTGATAGACACGTCTACTTCTGCTTTGTACAGGCTATTGAAGCAGACAAGGTGACTATTTGCGGTCATACATTTCAATTGCTTGAGTATATATAATAGAAGACAGTATTGGACAATCAGTATGGAGTGAACTACACTTCGATTCTCTGACATTTGTAACTTCACATGTACAAACAGTCCAGATTTCAACATCATTCTAGTTGCTCGATGTGCACCAAAGAGGTCAATATCAAACAGCAAAGCACAAAGGAATGTAATCACAAATAACCAAACCATGAAATAGGGCAATAAAACTAGAATGATCCACAACCACCTTGAAAGAGGTCATTTTGTTCCTCTGATGCTATATTCCATCTCTATATCATTCATCACCGAAATATAGCCATTAACCGAAGCCTGTAAGTAGCATATGTCTATAGCTGGTCAATTGAAAGTTATACATACACGTCCGCAAGTACTAAAGTCGAGGTGCCCTCCCAAACCAATGTGCCAATCCTCCGAGAACAAGCTCCCAGAGAAAGAAGGTGTTTCCCCTATGGGTACTTACATGAATCGAGTCATTCAACCTTTCATGTAGTTATGTTCCTACACTTCCATGCCTATAAGCTGAGTTGGTCTACACGTTTTCTTCCACACCTCTATATAGAATATGTTGGTACCGTTTTTATGGAACTGTATTCTGCCTACACAGAGAACGTGTCACTTGCAGTTCTATAGGGTGTCGGCGTTCAGTTATATGTGGATGTCTTTCATGCCAAGACAGCATGTAAACACGCATGACTAGACACAGGTAAATCCAGGCCACCAATCCTCACAACGGTGAAAGACGTCAAGAAGTTAGTCATGGTCAGAAGCTTTGTTTGAAGAGCTTTTAAGTGCATTGAAGTTTACTGGTAGGTAAAGAATTGTTCCGTTCATGCTCCTACATTATGCTGAATTGTAGTTTATATGTTGCCAATATACAGTAAGTTAGATATTGAACGCTATTATGCAATTCATACTAGTCAGTTATCAAACGTGGTGTTGGAGGGTTATCCAGACACAGGCAGGATGTGCAGCCTAGGCTATAACCATTTAGACTGGGTAAGTGTGTAGTCATACGCTGCCGGTTAATTTACTAATTCACTAATTCAATTGACAGTAAATTTACTTGAAATTAACACAATTGTAAATACAATAGATGTATATGGGTTCTTATAAAGCATTACTTTGCATAGAACATGAAAACAATTATAAAGGTTTCCCGTTATTGTTTTAAGTAAGCATACAATACTTACCGACATATCTTGTTATTTGCTTAGTAAGCTAACATATATTCCTTTATACTATTAGACATTCGTACTATAACCATTATGTGTAAAAGCATACTCACGTGTTCCATACATTGTACGCATGTATACGACTTGAATATCAACATTAACATGAACATAGGAATGCTTGTCTTTTGTCGGAATAATAACATATCATAGTATGTTGATACACTCTGTCACGTGATACGTAGTCATATGAATAGTAATAACTAGAACCCC
>JAUTBX010146741.1:0-17898 GCA_032361465.1 Lepetodrilus tevnianus
TATCAAAATTTTGATTTTCAAAAATGTTATAGTCCGGGGACAGAAAAAGTGGCATCTTTTGAGAATGACTCATATACGATCTTCAGTACCTTACGTTCTATAGGACTTTGAATACTTATATAACATATTATACTATCTATATATAGATAGTATAATATATTATATACGTATTCAAAGTCCTGTGATCTATGAAACGTTTTTGCCAAGGGCGTTTCTCTATACACATCTTTGAGATCAACACGATATTATCTTAGTTTTTCTAGCCAGTATGGTAGGACAAGGTTTGGTCACACAATCTTCTAATGTCACCGCACTGTCATCAAAGCAAGACACACTCCATAGCCAACAAACGTTGGAGGACCGGAAGACATAATTAAAACATCATTCTGTATCTGGATATGTTTAGCTGAATAAATACATAATTTGATTGCATAAAATCATTGGGTTTTAGAAGTACACAAGATTCCGTAGACTAAATACCGTACGCATTGATCTCTATTCCTGGCTTTAGAGACGAGCTTCAAAGGTTCTTACATTTAAAAATCATGTTACCCGAACTGTAATAATTCACTAGAATTCATCCTCCCACTTACTAAAATAAGTGAGGGAGTTAAGACTATATTAGTTGGGATGGATGTTTATAGTATTCAAAATAGTCGTGTGACTTCTATCAGTTCTATGGGGGAATTCACGTGGATGAGGTGTACTTTGAAACGAGTGGGCTTCAATAAAGGGCTATTACATAGTTGTTTTCCTCCCACCAAATTAACATGATTTACATGCAAGTGAAAATTATACTACATGAGGAATGACCTCTCAAACATGATATATTCTTGCCTTCAATGTCTTTAAAGTTTGTTTTTTTATTTTAAAAGTATAATGCTGGTGCAGACTGATTATCATTGAAGACATCATATAATGTTTTTATCTTTTTATTTGAAATTGGAACGTAGAAAGATCATCTGTGAATGCAATATTACATATGTTAAAGCATATGATGTGTATTATGTTATGTATGTTGAACTTACTCGTATATGTATTTCCAAAATTGTTGGAAGTGGAAAGGCATTTATATAGGAGGATCTTGCCTCCTGTTTGCCCATCCACTTCCCATTCTTTATTTCTATACGTGATTGTTACTATTTACTGTTATTCTTTTGGGAAATAAATATTGTTTAAACCGTTAAGACTTGATAAAATGCATACGCCTACTAAAGATGGAATTAATAGTTGAAGCTAAAATAACGTGGGAGCTTGTAGATGGCATGATTGATTGGAGACGAAGTATATCATTATTATATCTTATAATACGACAGTTCACGACTTTTGATTTATCAGGGATGCGTTCAAAGACACAATCGCTTACAAGCGGCTTACCAAACTAGCCACTTTCTCAAGAGTCGTACACAAGACAGGAAGCCAGTTTAGCTAAGCGGCTTATTCAGCCACGTGTGTTGATGGTAGGCCTACATTCTTCGCTGTCCTAGCCGAGAGACAATGCCTCCGACGCGCCCCATGTGCGCAACTATTGGAAGATTTTTCGGACATTCTCCTACAAAGTCAAGACATTATGACATTAGTGCATGATCAATGGAGACAGACTACTTATCGACATATGAGAACTCAGTATCAGTCGAAATATGAGAAATTTGTCTTATGATAGTCAGATTTGTCCTTCTTGTAAAACCTGAATATTAAAACTGACCGATTAATTTCAATATTTTTATTCAATTCGAGACTGATATTATACAAAATATCATATTCGTACCATTTGGCAGTTTAATTTAATTTAATCTGTATGTTGTGTATATATGAAGAAATACTTGTCACGGGATCCAACATGAGTGGTCATTTAATACTGACTTTATTAAACGAGTTGTTAGATGCTATTTATCACATAACTCTAGAAAAACTATATTATCTACTTTCAGCAGTTTGAAACACTGGATGAATCCACAGAAACTGAAATATTTCTCTCTGAATGAACGTCCGTGCAGTTCGTGCAGAGGCACGCTCATATAGACTGGTGCCCTGCCATATGTCTGTGAAGCAGCAAGCGTGCGTTAATGAAACATAGATAAGGAACATACATGATATTGCACTAGTGCAATATATTTATATGTATTGCATGGATGTTATTGAAATCCAAAACTCTATGTTATTTGATAATTCGTTTTATACCCATTAAGACAAGTATGTTTACTTCCATTGTTTAGCAAAATAAAACCCTTAAAAAATGGGTATCCACTTTAATTGTAATTACGTCTTGGCATGACATTCTAGAGTTCGACCCAACGAGGTTTGACTGTATATGATCTTTCTGGACTCGTGATGTGAACGGTTGACTGTAAATGTTGACTAATAACGTGTCTAAGACATTCAATTACCTATTATCTATTATATATTCCTACTGCCAGTTAACCCCCGTCTATACATACGTGAAAAATAATTATGCTTCATTGCTTGAGATCAAATCAATAGTTCTCTATGCTCCTTGTTGTCAATAAAACATCGTGACTCGGATATGCCAAGTTTGGCCAGAATAGTTAGCTGCCACAATATGTAGACACAATATAAGTCTGATAATGACGAAAATAGAGTCATTATGCTCACACGTTCATGTCACATGGTAGGTACACAAATAATGATTAAATTACCAGCGTAGAAGCCATGCTAAAAGTTCCATGGTGTAACATGATAGTAGATATCATCTACTCTTCAATAATGTGCAGATATATTGGCATATTGCCTGTTTTGATTGATCCCAATTTCTTAATGTTTATTATGAATAAAAATTGTTTAAACCACATATTTGGAGAATAATGGTAGCAGATTTCCCAAGTCAAGTTCCAAGATTTGGTAGAAACGTTCCCACAAAATATCTGATGGCCCTTAATTCGTCTTGTTGAGTAGTATACTTTCGATTTTATTTAGGTGATGCTATATAAATAGGAACAAATAAGTGTTGTAATTCGCATGCAGATAATTAATGTAATGTAGTCTTAAGTAATATATATTTGTTTATGATCGTATAGGCCTATAGGTTGTATGCCAAACATTTCGAGTTATGTCCCCTTGCATGAATATAATGAAGCAAAAAAAATATACGACCATATTCAGGTTGCCTATCGAGGGGTGTGTGCAGTGGTGATATGTCAACCACACAGCGGTGGAAAGTGTTTTGGAAGTACAAGCAATGTTCTGTATGTGAAGTGAATGTACTTTGCAGTTGTAGCTAAGAACTAGTCCAAAACAACCATAAATATAGGTGATGTAAAACAACCATGCATAGCTAGTATATACTAGTATGTGATATTAAATGTCTTTCAGAATTCAATGTAATCACTGTATGTAATGTTACTTTACTTCACTTGGCGAAGTCCAAAATCGAGTCTAATTTCCAACGCTAATAACAATGCACAGGTATACGTGCATTTCAGCGTGTAGCGCGGATTATGCGCTTCTGAGGGGGAAAACATCTAGCTATGACATTAATATCATTTCCATTACAAGTATTAGACAGATTGGATTGTCGCTGTTAAAAGAGCATAGTTTTTTTTTTAATTAAAGGCATTCCAACATAGACTAACATAGGAGTTTAAAATATGTACATATCAGGTGCTTTTTAATAGGCATAAGTAAAAAGATAAGTATTATTTTCAATGCACACAGATCATTATTAGATGTAAGCAAAGTACTTAATATACCTATTGATGATTTTATATAAACAGAGGTGATTAAAACATTTTGAATCGTCTAAAAACAAATAAGACGAAATGTCGTATGGACTAATAATGGTATTCCTACACTTTCCTCGTGTGTGTGTGTGTGTGTGTGTGTGTGTGTGTGTGTGCGTGTGTGTGTGTGTGTGTGTGTGTGTGTGTGTAGCATTATCAATACAGATGTTTATTCAGGGTGTTTCATAATACTTGTCACCATTTCAAGATAAAATATTAACAAGTCAACCAGGAATATATGAATATTAAACACATTCGGTGTTTGCATCGTGACTTTTACGTTCCTCGCTGATTTCTGGTTTTATTAATATTGATTGATTACTTGAATGGTAAGCCCAGCATAGGGCGAGGCTTTAAACTTGTAGTACTCTGGTCGTGACGTACAGAGGAGGCCAAAGACAGATACAATAACTACATAAATAATGGAGATAGATGACAGAAGTGGGTGCATACAGAAGTTTTCACATATTAATAAAGACAAGTAATGACGTGCAAAGTAATATACGTATAAAATGGTGTCAATGCCAATGGGCAATAGGTCATCAGTACCAGCTAATAAACCGGTGTACTTTTTTCGTTTTTCGTCTTTTTTTAAAAATATCGACACTGTCGGTTTACACTACAGTAAGTTCACACCAATATCAATTAAGTTATAAGTTTATATAGAGTCAATGTAAACATAAATAAATAAGTACAAATAAGGAAAGGGATAGCGCAAATGGTAGATGATATTAAGAAAAGTTACTTCTAGATTAGTACAAATTACTACAAAATATGAAAATAAATCATATTTGTAGGGGAAATATCTTGTTTATTAAGGTATTAACTTACGACACCCACATCCTACAGTGAACTATTCCCCACAATACTTATATCACTGACAATAATGTGAGAAATATGACTACAATTTCCTATATATAGTATTACAGACCGAAAACTCTTTAAAGGACCATTAGAATATGGTACTACAATATCAGATTACTAATCAAAGGTAATTAAGTTACAGACAAATATATCCGAGTTGTAGGTTAATTATTTAAAATGTTGGCGCTTGTGTCACTTGAAGACGGTTGAAAAAATATCTAATATCATTGAATCGAATTACATGGTAAACCAACCTACTGTAAAACACTTACAGAATCTGCTGAATGAAATTAAGTTCGTAGATTACGCGTTTCATTTCCTTCCTGCGAATGTTCCCTCAATGTTAGCAATTTAGCATTACATGTTTTTGCTCGTAAAGTCCCAGTTGTGAATTATCGGAAACGTCAGACAAGTAATATGTTGGTACGTATCTCTTTCGTGCTCAGTTGACAAGCAGTAAAACGTGTTCGGTTGCAAGGTTTCGCATATGGTGATAAAGTAACGACTTATTGAGTGCGCATAGTTAGTCCCCTTCACTCATGGCGTGCAGAGCTTCCGGTTAGTGGTGGGCGGCGTGGTAATTTGGCCTCGGATGATGAGAACGAATTGAAGCGGTGGAGATTCAGTTTCTTATAACAGCAAAAAAAACCACGATGTAATGACCAAAAGAAAATTGTAATACTAGTACTATAGTGTTTTAAATTATTTTTCAATAAAAAAAATAATATATACCGTAGATCTATATAAAAATTCAAGATTCCATAGTAGGTCTGATATATCATTATTTTGTGCTGTGTTATTTTGTGAGTAGCTACAGTAGATCAGCAAAGATCTATTTGACATCTGTGCACTCTAGACATGTCACTAGGGAGTTTGATAAGAAGTAGAAGTCGTAAAAAAGTATATTTCTCTTAATGCGCTGCAATTGCATTGTATGGAAATAGAAACTGTATACATACGTGTATATACTAAGTCCATTACAAACGCATTAGCAATCATGAATGCATCAACACTTTAGCTTAGAAGAATAAATTATATAGGCCTACTATATATAGTAGTATTAGTAGATAGCTCACAGGTAGCCCGTTCGACTACAAATCCGAACGTTTTCCGAGACCCCGGTGGTTATGCATATATAATGACTGGGGTTTCGTGGAATACAGCATGCATGTGGATTCGTGGAACAGTTAGAAAGTTCTAACATTGATAGTTATATTGTCGAGAACATTCGTCCGAGAGCCAATTCTGGAGGTTAAAATCCGAGTTGACCATATTATATACTGTATATACTATTAAGAAGGAAATTAACTATGGAACAATGATCCAGTGACCATGCTTTGAGCACTATTATTAGTGGGCACTGATGATGATGATGATGACGATGACGACGATGATGATGACGACGACGACGATGATGATGATGATGACGATGACGAAGATGACGACGACGAGGAGGAGGATGACGACGAGGAGGAGAATGATGATGACGACGACGACGATGATGATGACGACGATGATGATGACGACGATGATGACAACGACGATGATGGTCATGATCATGATGACTATTATTGTTATTATTATGTATTTATGTTTGCATATTTGCAATGTTGTTTGAATCATGACCATTAATGCTGACATTTTAGCCCAGGCAATAATACACTGATTAATCATGGTTTATATGGCGGTGGTGAAGTGAACAACTTTCTTCAAGCAGAACCGTAACCACATTAAATACATTTTTAAGTGTTTTTACGATAGACTGTAGATATTATTCCAAGTTTATGTAGGGTTGTCTCGATAGTTTAAAAATGTATTATTTCCCACATTACATGATTGTTGTCATTTAAATTTAACATAATATCCTACAAAGTATTTTGTTAGCAGAAGTTATCAATTTAATTATAATATCAAGACTAATCTTAGAAACTTCATCAAACGGTTATGTTTGAAAATACAAAATAAAATAGATAGGCTATAGTTAAGTGGCCATATCTTTCCAATTAAAATGAAATATATAAAACTTTGGTTCATCGTACATGTAGTTTCATTAACGAGGCGATAGGAAAACGTTCATCCGTAATGATTCTAAATTTGGAATTTGCAAATATGAAAGGTAATAAATCTTCAATGTTGGAATATAACTAAATGTCATGGAATTGGAACAGACATATATATATATATATAATGAATGATTGAATGAATGAATGAATGAATGAATGAATTGTCACCAGATGTCTTTGCATGGATCCACATATGTATATTATATTTTATAGGTATGCATTTCATGCCAATATTAGCTCTAATATTACCGTTAATATTATATATATATATTGAGTTTATATATATTGTCATGATTTCAGTTTCATTTAGGCCTCTCAAATATCAGATTGCTTATTGAAAATTGTGGATTTAAAATTAATAATTTACATGTAGTTTCCTTTTCTCATATCATTACAAAGATACTTATTGCCATACCGTATTATGAACTTCTTGAATTTCTATACCTCTAATTAAATTTGATAATAATAATAATGTTAATATGAATACTTGCCAGTGTGCTCAAGGCGTTATATAAACTGTAAATTAATCGAAATGTTTAAAGGCACAATATCACATACCGGTATATGTATGGTTGTATGGAAGTAGATCTTATATAACTATAACTGCAAAGTACATTCACTTGACATACGTACACTCGTGTTTGTACTTCCAAAAACCTTTCCACCGCTGTGTAGTTGACAAATGTATTACTGTATTTAGTTGTTGTTGTAAAATCTATATTTTTCTCCTTTTTTTAAAAGTCGTATGTTCATTTCAAAATAATATCTATTTTTATTTATTTTTGTTTTCATTTGCATTGCACCAAATTGAATTGGTTTGATGCATTTATTGTTATTACCATTTGTTTGGTTTTTATATTGATTGTATAAGGGAGGTTGGTTAAAGCAGAAATCATATAAAGATTATATTTCTATGTTTTCAATTAGACTAAAAACTTAAATAATTTCCATCATAATTTGCTTCTGGGAATAATGTATTAACAGTGTATTTTAGGAAGTTTAATAACTGTCTGCTACAGCATGTGATATTATAATAGAAAATCGGTCATTCGAATTCTCTGCGCTATTAAGCGTCTACGTGTAATGTAATACATTTACTGGCATCCTTAATGTGAATGCAGTGCTGAGCTCAGCGCGTTAGTATAAACATATCTATTCTCGTAATGTAATTAAAACACTCCTATATACCAATGTCATGTTGGAAAGTTTCCAGAAATCGTCATTCAAACATCTCATATGTCACATCTTTCACTCTGTCCCTGATTCGAGTCCAGCAAAGGCCAAGGTGTAGCACATTTGAGTAAAGTGTTCAAATCCACGTTGCTTAAGTCCAGCAAGCTGTGAACGGGTACCCGTTAGGATGAGATTAAATTTATAATCGACATTCTAGCGTCTTATAAGTAATAATAGTGTGACGCTTTGAATGTGTAGCGCATGGAACCTATTACATAATTATTATTATTATTATTATTATTATTATTGATTATTATCATTATTATTATTATTATGTTTATATCGGTGCAGGGAAGCATTTGCGGTATTAAAATATCTACGTATTATCCTTCACCACATTCTTGTCCATTTGTTTAACTTACTACGAAAATAGACTTCACCTTTGTGACTACTGACCTAAAAGCCTTCCTGTGCATTACATTCAAAATTGCCTTCAGTGCAGTTATATCTCAATACTCATGCTGATGGGGCCTGGTGGCAAACAACAAGGTTTAAAACCCGGAAGCAGTGTCTGCAGAATGGCTATAGTCTAGTCTATGTCCACGTGCAAAGCAAACATTCAAGCCATAGCCTATATTGTCTCTAACCCTATTATCAGAAATGTGAATCCGATGACCATTTAAAAAAGTCAATATCCACACTGTGTTTACATGAAAACAATGGTCGGCCAACCCGCAGTTATGTGCAACACGTAACTTCCGGTATTGAAATGGGCACCCTTTCACGAAGCTGTCGTATCCACTAATAGTAATCTAGTACAGTAATATAACCAATGAGGCTTCAGTGTTGCATTGTGCTTACGACACCTTCATGACAAGATGCACATATAACATTTACTTCCAAACAACAACATTTTCTAATAATAATTTTACTGTCATTTCTACGAATCCCAGGGGGAGATAATCCACTTCCGGAGTACTATTATCCGTTCAACCTCCGGGATCGCTGTTTCCGTACAGAAGGGGATATTACGTGAAAAAACTTTGTGCTAAAATTAATTTGTTCGTGAAGTTGCTTTTTCAAAGACATCCTTCTATGAAATGGTTCCTATGAAATGTGAGTATTAGCATGATTTGCAAAACTGCATTAGATTAATGAATCGTTGTGTTTGTGTGCAATATTTTTGTGATGGAACAAGTCAAGGGTACGTGTGCATTGAAGTCATGAGCGGATATTACAAAGAGTACAATTTCTGTGGATATTTTGGTCTTATCAGTTTTAATTCCCTTCGTTAGCATACAGTTGCTTTCGTGACTGTATACAAAAAATATCCAACCAATTTGTTTCTTGGGATGGGATTATTACGTGTGTGTTGCCTGTGAGTACAATGTACTTTATTTATAATTCACACAATACTGAATGTTATATGGGTGTATATAGTGCATGTGCTGGTGACGTCATATTGGTGTATCTGCGCTGGGTGTATTTGGGGTAATGTAGGCCTATATGTCGTGTGTGTTTTTTTTATGTTGTGTGTTTGATAGTGTTGTGAATGCTATCGTCTGAATAGGTTGAATGGTGGTTTTTTCTGGGGGATAATCCGTATGATATACGTTCTACAAATTTGTATTTTGGTTAATTGTTTTCTTGTTTTGTTATTATGATTTTATATATGAATTGTTGTTATTCAGACGATGAGAGAGAGAGAGAGAGAGAGAGAGAGAGAGAGAGAGAGAGATGTATTAGCTTTTGTTGAATACTCTCCATGGAGTTGAGAAGAAAAATACAGTGCACAGTGATTCATTTTCCGGGTTAATAATATTAATGTTCGGCGTTATGAGTAAGCTTTCGAACGTAGATTTAACGCGATATAAAGTGCTAATTATTGTTATAAAAATTCACTCATGTTGGTTGTTAATTATATACTACTCATGATCAAAAGAAAGTACACCACTTGAAGTATGCCAAAATCGAAATGCCTAATTCAATGCTATACCAGGTCCATGTGTTTCTCTAGAGATATTGTTTGTGATCAAGTGAATCATAATTGTTGAAAAATACAATATTATCGCAAGCATATTTTCGTTACAAATAAATGTATTATGAATTGTGTGCGTGTTTTGTAAAACACGTGTATCGTGCAGTTCACAATTAACCCATGGTTATTAAATCACTCCTAAGTGAAAGAATACTGTTCAGTTTCAAAGAAAAACACT
This sequence comes from Lepetodrilus tevnianus, assembly GCA_032361465.1. Lineage (NCBI taxonomy): Eukaryota > Metazoa > Mollusca > Gastropoda > Lepetellida > Lepetodrilidae > Lepetodrilus > Lepetodrilus tevnianus. The sequence continues at coordinate 10,054 of JAUTBX010146741.1, forward strand.
TAAAGATGCAACGTTTCACACAACAAGGGCGACAACCCGACGTTGAAATTGCCCAAGCTAGAACCTCATATGAAGTAATTGCTACGACGTTAGTTTGCACAAAAACAAAAATATGCATACTCATGAGCAGGTTAAGGCAGGTTGATGTCACCACGGACTGTCTTCTGAGTGGTCTTCTTGTGGCTGTAATCCCCATGGAAGACTACCATCTTGGAATTTATCTAAATGCAATAGAGGCTAATAATTCTGACTTCATCTGCAATTTCTGCAAGAGTGTCATATAGGTCTTCCGTTGGTTGCAATCCCCTTGGAATACCACCATCTTGGAATGTTACGTAAACGCAACATGGACTTATTATATTATAATGTTGACGTCATCTGCAAGATTGTCGTATAGGTCGCCGCACGATATCACGTACACTTCATACTGCAGGAATCAGTGCCCGTCGAACACTCCAAGTAAATCCGCCAACTTTTCGACATCCTCGTTTGAGATTGCGTTGGGCATTATGTATTTATTTATATACATTCACAAACGTTATTTTCAGGTCATTTACACTGTGTATGTACTGTTATGTATCTCATAAGTACCACGTAATATATATAGAGTACTAGTATTTATAAAGTGCGTCACTAATCGGTTAGTAAATCTGAGATAATTAAAGCGATATCTTAAGCCGGACGCCTCTGCTTATGGTTTCAGAAATACCTTGGAACTAAGTACGAGTATGAGTCTAATGGAACGGCATATGCATAGGAAATTGCTTTGGCTTGTCGACGTCTAGCCCATCAAAAATGAATGTCGAAATACATTAGAATATCCATGAATGCGAGTATTTCTCAACACTCAATACCACTATTAGTAGCCAGTGTGTTCCTACATCCGACTCGTGTCCAGGAACGCCTTCGGGATGGCGGCTTTGTAACGCGTGTAGGAGGACAGAGCGTGTCGTATTTAATTAGTTTTAATATTTCCACAAGACCTAAGGCAGGACTATAATATGCATCATTTAAACAATCGTTCATCATGGGATATACCAATGCCGCCTATTGTGTACTCTTTGAATATGATATATGGGTTGTAATGATTATCATTTCTGCTCACAACATGACCACTATGTAGAAATCTGTTTAGAACAGTTCAGACTTGACATATCGTGATGTTAGAACAAATTGGCCACGTTCTAAATTATACCATTATTAAGGTAAGTTGGTATTTGATGAACCATATGAACCAGAGTTGACTGTTAAAGAGCTGTGTTGCAATGATGACTATGTCTGGAAAATGCATTGTACCACAGAAGTAAATTAAATACCTAGCTGCCACATTGACAAGGTGTATAGTAGTACTATCAGCATCAGCAGGATTTAAATTTAACTTTAATGTTGTTAAAAAACACGGAAATGAAAAATAAATGTATACAGAGTCCAGTAGTGAATCTTTCAGCTTAGTAGCAGCCGATGCGGTATGATTTACGGCAACAATAAGCGCTACGCGTGTTGTAGGTCTTATCGATGTTCTCAGATCTACGGCAACACTAACCGCTACGTGTGTTGTAGGTCTTATTTGTAGCCATGTGGTGTTTATATATTGAACATACATTTACATAAATTGGATCATTTATAGCCTCCGAGGAAACGATTGGCACTAACTTGTATTAATATAATTATAAGCGATGCAAAAGTTGCTGACCGAACCTGTAATGTTTCAGATCCATATTTCTGGAGCTATCACCCACCATCTTCTAATCATAGCATAAATTAAACGAGTATACTATTAATAATTCATAACTAAAATACTTGAATGATAATGAATTAAAACAAAATGATTATCATTGTTTATTCGGTAAGAGGGTCACCGTGCCCATGATACAAATACAATAATGGTTATAAACTGTTCACGTTTATTGACAATGCAGCACCAGATAAAAATACATATGCGCTTTAAAATATACATGTTTCATAATATATGATTAACCACACTCCACGTTATACATATAGAAAGACAAACTTGGGCTGGACATTGTATAACACCGACAATAATAGTATGGCTAGTTGGAGACCTAACATCTATAAATATTATGTTTAATGGACAATTAAGCTTGGCACTATTTAATACAATATCATAAATAGTTTCAGTGTCCTTTTCGGAGTAGACAGTATGCATATCAGTAGAATTATTATTATAGCATCTAGAGAAGAAAATAATTATCATCCCACAAAACTCTCGAGTTTTGGAATAAAAGACTATAATGCCCCGAAGATTATTTCTAATTAATTTCTTAACCAACTATTGATAACATGTGGTTGAAATGTCATATTTTGTTGAATTACGGAGGCTAGGTAATGACCGAGATCTCCATCCAGTCTCAATCAGAATAGTCTACGTGATGATAATCGCAGGTAGAACTACTGAATGCGATCTGCCGTCACCATATTAACCTGATATATACGTGGAAATAGTAGTAATAACGTTTCTAGAGAAATAAGCACTTTCGCTAATGGTGTTCGTCTCTACACAATAATGTTCAATTCGTTTCTAAATAAAACTTCTTCTCAATAGGTTTGTCATGATATAGAATTACAATAGGGACAGTAAGTCTCGTCGGGTATCATTTTCGTTGACATGAAGAAATTCGACGGTTGCTATATTATATGAATGACGTCTGAATAGTGACGTTTTCATGTGAGGTCACAATGGAATGTCGTCAAATGTGTAGCATTTAGGTGTTTTACCTGTTTATGTTCCCGGATATTGAATGAATCTCGGGCTATCTCGTGTCAACTTACGGTCCCTATAGGAATAATTATCCCTTGTTTTAGATCAACACGGCCTGGCTTTCTGTTCATGAATGTCACAATGTGGTACATATATTTGCATTGTTTTGTTTTTATTGCCATCATAGAGGGTTGAAACTCTGCAAACATGTGTAGTTGGCACTCGTGCACTTAAATATAAAATAAAAACATGTGTAATTCGATAACAACATTAATTGACGTCTCTTTAACAAAGAAGAATGATCAAAGTGATAAATTAACGTCATTAAGATAGTTGAGAAGATAAAGAATTGGTTTGTGGACTTGTTAAATTTTCTTTAATGCATTACAATAAACTAAATTCGGAATTGATAAAATGCATCTGCCATACCGCGTTTCATTGGTTTTGGATAAATATGAAATCCCATCTAATGTTCATATAGATAACATGAAACTGTGAAATGTTATTGGCAGTAATCCTATAAAAGACACACAAATAGCTTCTAACAGTACGTGGCATTGTTTAACTATCGATGTATTGCTGCTTGTCTTGCCAATTCCATAATAATTATGTTATATTTTAGCATGATATGTTTGATTAGAAGATTTGTAAGCGGGATATATTTGCCACCCAGTGAAACATTGATCTTTCGAGAAGACGTCAAGAGCGTATTCGTTTCATTAATGAGCCATCCCTATGTTGAAGGTCGCTTGGTGAAATTAGCCAATGAGTGTGTTCGTATCACAATGAGTGTTGGGTCACTGGCTAATTACCGCCACACTAGGGTTGGTCGAGTGATGAAATGAAATGAATACGCTACAAAATAGGTGGAGGTGTGGGCCGTATATTTTATCATATATGCCGTGCTTGTATCGTCGATATTATTGTAGCTAAAACAATTACTCTAACTTTAGTGCACTGAAAATAGTGTTCCTTTTCTTTTCTTTTATTGTAATACTTTGTTTAATGACTATGATATTTTTTTTACTAAGTGCATTGTACAATGTTATAAATGTTAATGTCCGCCATCTTGGAATTGTTGTCCAGTTGATTATTGTTATTATGATCGACTGATCTGTTTTCATCTCGATTTAAGTATTCTTCATAATCATTACCATGAATGCGGCAACACATATGCCGTGTATATAGCGTTTTCAAAAGCGTGTGTTGCTTTATATTAAAAGGTGTATTCGTCTTAAAAGTTTACAGGAAATCCACCTACTTGGAAAGTAGAGAGTAAATCTAACCAAAGTGACTTAGAAAATGGCACAGTATATATCAACACACATTGATAAAAGATAACACAAATCCGAAGCTTGTCGAGTATTTCTTTTTAACTTTTATCAAAACATATATATTTTATATCAATTATAGCAAAATCTATGTTTGTTATAATATTACATTCATCAAATTATTTTAGTACACGTTAGACACGAATATTTAGAGAAGAAACACCTTGAAATCGACACCGGTAGTCTTGTTAAATAACCTACATGTCAATTTAAGTTATTGGACCAAAATTACAAATATTATATTCCTATGCCATATCTACTCGGAAGTAGCATTGCAAGTCATATTGAAAACACGCGATATTTCTAGTGGAAGCCAATCGTGCATGGTGTCCCAAAACTCAACGACATTATATCTTCAATATGAAAGGCACCATTTGCGTTCACTCATTGTCGCGAAAACATCTACCTTTGCTGTAACAAACTGAAAAGAATCTAACATTTGCAACACATTTCAAAAATATAAATATATAATATATATAGATATATTTATATGCACACAACACATGCTTCACATCATTTCATATGTAGGAACATATAAACTCTTGAAAGACGTTTTCAGTATCACAAATCAAGGAGACACACATCAGTTACACTGGTCTGTCAGAACAAGACAGTGAGCATATATTCGACGTTCAAATTCTCGGACCGTTTTCAGCTTCGTCCCAATGTACATAAAGACCGCACATGGCATCATCATTGTCATGGCTGTTTCAAAGTCGTCATTCAACATATACATGAAACCCACGTGGAAAACTACATACAAGCTAGAACACCACTCGTATTCGGAATCGTCGTTTGTGAACAACAACGTATAAAAATAATTAAAATAGCCTCTTTCTGTCACATAACACATACAGTTCCTCTGGCTGAGAACAGTGGAATCCTCCAGGGCATGCAATGTTCATATGCCATTGTCGAGTTTATTTGTACTGCAAGCGCAATATTTTGTTTATTTTGGTCCAATTTGTCAGTTATTCAGAAGCAATAAACTATGCTCCAGTTTGCAGTATGCGCATAGTTTTCATATCATCCAAATCTAGTACCATAATACCTTTGGTGGAAGTTCTACTCATTGTTTTATGTTCAACAACGATTGCCTTCGAGACAAGTGCATTAATTGACACAGCAGGCAGTTATTGTACTACCAGAGCCTTCATAACATTATTAACACCATCACGTCGAGATACTGTTCTAGCTGGCTCGGTGATGATGTCTGATTCTCAACTTGGTTATTCTCGGGGATCGGGTCTGTCTATGCACAACAGAAGAACACGGTCGGCATGCGCATGCGCGCGGGACGTTTATTGGGACATGTATGCGCCGTACCCGGATACGACCGGAAGTTCTTTCAGGACACACGAACGTAAGGTTCCTAGTCACGATTTCCAGTTCTTGGCAGCAATTGCACGACCTTTCTCTCTGGTTAGGGTTCGTCGGCGAGATCCGGACGAATGATGAGCATGTTCCTCGGCAGATTCTAGTAGGTATTCTCCTCGGAGGGCAGTTTTCATATTTAATTCTTAGTCGTCCTATGCGTAACCTACACGTTTCTTGGACAGAGTTTCCGTAGTGAAATAGCGTTATCACCACAATAACTGTGAAGCAGAAGTGGTCCCGTCTAGGGGCAGCCCTCATTAGCATTGTCAGGGGCTGAAACAAAACAATGGACATTGTGTATAAGAAGACATTATGTGGCGTGAAGGATTCTGTGCATGCATTACAGCTACATACGTTGTAGATCATGATATCGTTTCACGAAGCTCTCTTATAGAACCAGCACGAGGCCATAGTGCTCTCTTTGCCGACAGCTACCATACTACAAAACTGGCACTGTGGTCTCTTCGCGGATAAGAGAGCTTTGTGAAATGGTACCCATGGTGCCAGCTTTCAACAATAGTGTTGTTTGTCACCCAAGGCCAATTATCGTGTATTATAGAATATCCATTGTATGGATATGCTATTGTAGGCAGGGCAAGAATTGTCAAGGTTGAAGTTTTGCGCATTACAGAGAAACTAGACCCAAAGATTACGAAACCTTTTGATTTAGAGTTCACGCTCAAGCTCAAATTTTACATGGGGATTTGTGAACAAAACCTTGAGTCGAGCATAAGTTTGTACTCAAAATAGTTTAGTAATCTTGGGGGAAGATCCATCTAGAGAACGTCGTTTCCGCATTATTAAAGTCTACGTACGAGAATCAGCCAGGAATACGACCGAAACTGTTTGAGGGTGAATCGGGAGATGATTAGAAAATCAAACTACATCTCAATGTTGATTCTACAGTGTATTGAAGTTCTGAGTTTTGAAACACAATTTACTGTTTTACGTTGTCCGTGCTGTATGAAGCTGGGAGTTGTAATACAACAGTGAGATGCTTGACATTCTCTCTTAATCTACTTTAACCGTGTTAGTTTTTGTAAATATAGAGAGAATCTTCAGCGAATGTATTTTAATATCAATGTGACAATGATATCCTAGTTGATAAAAATTCATTTTTAAATTCATAATTTAATTTTATATTAATGTTAACCGAGGAATGGAATCATCAAAAGATACGCAGTTGAGATTATATTTATTCATCGTAGTAAACTAAACCATGAGAATTGTGACAAGGAGGAAATGCTGTTCATGACATTACTTGGAGGAATTACGCCGATGGTGGATTCCCTGTCTCTGGACAAGTGGGCAATATTCACTCAGATAACGTCTAAAATGCATCAACTCGTGGAATTTAAAATGCCTTTTGTATATATCAGCTATTCCATTTGACTTAAATGTAAACACGGTGTATTTATAAATGTGGTTCTAAGTAAATGTTAACATTCATTTATTAAAATGTAAACTCTCCATTATTTTGGAGGAAATAAAGACCATTCATTCATTATATATATATATAGATAGATAGATAGATAGATAGATAGATAGATAGATAGATAGATAGATAGATAGATAGATAGATAGATAATATGCACACTATTTATATAAATACACAGGAGCGGATCTAGTAAGTTTGATAACTCTTTTTTTCCAATCCTTTTCTGATGAATAAAATATGTTTAAATCAAATAGAATAATTTATTGTTGTTTGAATTTAGGCTTAGAGCAGCTTTCAAGAGTATTCAGCTCGTATCGCGGAGTAGCAGTAAAAGAAGGTAAGCTGCACTGCCTGTATCGCCTCAGTACACTGGGGAGCACTGGCTGGTACTGAAGAACCAACGCATCCTGCCAGGGTCGCAGACATTACACTATCCAACAACGTGTAGTCATTAATATTCATCACACCGGCTTAGAGAAAGTGCATCGTATTTACCATATAAAACACATTTAGTATGTGTCTATCAATAGCCATTACATATACGTTTGAATGGGAGTCGATCTGATAGTTATCGATTGTTGCTGCTATCCAAAAAGTTGTGGGATGTTATTGTTTTACGTACACAGCCCATGCGGAAATGTTACTAATTTGTGTACATGTTCCTTCAAGCAGAATGATAATCCGTCCAAATGGATTTCTCATATTCTATAATCCTGATGAATAGTGCTAATGCTTATATTACTATAGAGAGGATTCCTCTGTAAGCCTGTTCCGAGATTATTTCAAGATGTCCCAGTGCGGTCGTACCAACTCTGATATGGAATGCTTATTGCCAGAATTTATAAGAAACGGATACTGCTACACATGTACTATGTATTCAGTATCTTGGTCATGAATGAATGAATGAATGCTCTTTATTTCCTCCAATTGGTGTTCGGAGAGTACAAGACAAAGCGTTAACACATTATTTTAACATAGTA
>JAUTBX010146852.1:0-17878 GCA_032361465.1 Lepetodrilus tevnianus
TATCGCACATGTAAATCCCCAACTTTGTTAATTTATATATGTTTGTACATACAACTTAATTATTTCTTTGTAATATAGTAGAGAGCGGATCTCGTAAGCATATCGCTTTTATCCAATCTCGTGACATTTATGGTCAATAAAATATGTTTAAACTAAAAAATCGTATGGGTAGCTATCCATCATTACAAAAAAGCCTGGAGAATACATATACAGTGTGTAGTGTGCAGTTAAGTCAAGTAAAAGTGCATGTATACAATTGTTTAAGAACAAGGTATTCTCCATTATACTTGCATTACTTCTAGTATATCTTGCCAGGAACACTATACGCGCAACGTGCTACACATTAATTTCAATGCAACTCTACATTGAGAGAAATCGCACACCTGAGATAGTTTTGCTACCACTATAAATACGTAATGCATTGGATCGTCAAGAAATACGTTCGATATACACTGTCTGCATATAATCCTCATATTGAAACGTGTAGACAGTTACTCAAGTTTAAATAAATGGGATCTGTAGCCAGTACTTAATTTCCGGATACATTCCTGGAGGGAACAAAGTTATTAAAGCATTACCAATCAATCACAGTTTCAAATCCTTCTTGGCAGATTTCAAATTAAGTCACGCTGGTAGAATAACTCACACAACTCAAACAAACAGACATGCGGAGGGGCCGGGGGGCTAATATTATAATAATTAATATCATGTTCGTGTCATTTGAGACCGGTGGAGACATGTGGGCATCGATGGTGGTTCACTCTTGTGGTAGCATTGTGCGCAGGTTCTTGCAGTGGAAATGGTGCCTGCACACTAGAGGCGAATTTCTCGGCGACACCCTCGGGAATATCTGAGATAGAACCTTCCCATTGACCTATATTATATGTTTGCACAACACTATAGTAGGCGAAGTTCTTGGCGTCAAATTGGGCGATGTACGTTCAGAGAACCTTACCATTTAGCTTCATGCTTTCATACCAAAACCGACATTCGCAACGTGCATCGCCGGTATAAAGCTCTCGCCTTGGGTGTATACTAAGGACCTTAACTGTTATTCGACGCAGTTAGTAGATCAGACCAAGCTTGACAAAACAATTCAGTAGGACACGTAAATGGGAATGGATGTGTCAAACATCAAACAGCATCGTCTTCATTGCTGGGATGTGTCCTTGATGTTGACGTTACCGTCCATTGTCCGTGCCGGAAGGTAGAACACTTTAGTCGGTTGTTTAATGATAGGCAATTAAGCCGATGCCATTTAACAACTTACTAACAGTGACTCTTCTTTACCAACGATTCAAACGTGAATCAGCGGACTAATGAATGCTAGCAAAAACAATAAATGATAACAAAATGTATACTCCCCAAGAAGTTGAGAAGATTAAATGAGTTCAGATTGATCCACTCACGTGTGATCAGAATTAATTCAGCATGCCAGATTTGTAAACTGAATAGTTTGTAACATGTATAACTTGTGTGTGTTTATGTGTGTGCTGACTATGCTGTATTATATATAACACGCTCTTATCACCAAATGGAAATGCCGCATTCATTCATTGCATTAACTGTATTGAAGCAAGGTGGGTATTTAGTTAACGTCAATCTGTTATGGGTTAACACAAGCACTAGTGTGTGGTACACCTTATAGTAAGCGATCAGAACAAATGCATGTATGAAGCAACTTTTTATCTGAATTAGTATAAGTTTGGGCAGTCATCCTGCCTTCAGATATTAGTATCAGTGAATACTCAACATCACCACAAAACCTTGCCCTGAGACACCGTTTGAATCCTTGCGCAACGTGAAGTTGGTTACTTATTCCCGGTCTCCGTTCCTTGCGCAATATCTAGCACACACCACAGATTCAATGCGGTGGTGCAGAAAACAAATTACCCACAATTGATCAGAACATTTCCGAGTCGCCTACAGCAGTAGCTGATCACTAGATAAGTGCGTACACGTACAATTTGTTTTACAACTCTTGAGGGCTACGCCAAGGTTTAGTTATCTGTCTATTACCGTTACACCATTGCGTCAAAGTCCGTTCACTTAATCTTCATGAAACAGTTTTACAAATGTGCGGGTGTTAGCTACAGCACACTGCGGCTGTACAGCCTTTATGTCTGGTTTCTTTTATATGGCACCGAGGGGAAAGTCAACTCCCACGACTGCAGTCTGAAAGATGTTATTTTAAAACTATCCGTCTGAAGGTGTATTCTTTAATCAGAAGATAGCTTCGCTATCGCACAGAATATTGATCGGTCAACTAACGCGCAAGAAACAAAGAAATACGGGGCAATTACCGTTTTAATTTAGCTTTTCATAAGCGCTTGTCATTACCGGTGTTTTTCTTCATCACCGGGACAGTTATATCTTCACATTAGTACGGATGTTTCACCAAGTAGGCGATGCGTTAGTGTTGTACTAACTCATTAGCGTTAAATGTTTACTAACCGGGTGTCTACATGAACCATTCTATGGCATAACGTAGCATACAGACTCCCCTATTGAAGCACTGAACATGTGAGGGGGGCCTTTTCCTCCTGCTAGAGGGTGTCTTATGTAATGAGTTAAATCTGTTAGTCTGTTTGATGTATGTAGTGATGAACATCTGAAGCATTCTGACAGATCCGAGCATTAAATAGAATTGAAACTTTAAAAGTATAGTTCGTATCAAGTAAGATGAAAGCGTGGCAAACACTTATTGATTAGTGTGAGAAGCAGAAATCTATAACACGGTGAGGAAAACCCATACGGATTGTAAATACGATTGCGAACAGAGCGTTTATATACCGGTATTGATTTCAATTACAATTGAATAATAGGTACTACTACAGCATGTATAATAACAATAATCTCTCTCGCTCATCTCTCTCTCTCTCTCTCTCTCTCTTCTATATATATATATCTCTCTCTCTTCTATATCTCTCCTCTTCCTGTCATATCCTCTGTATTTATCTCTCTCGCTGTCTATCTCTATATATCTCTCCCCCTCTCTCTCCTCTCATCCATCTCTATCTCTCTATCTCCTCCCCTCTCTATATATCTATCTCTGTATCTCTCGCGTGTTTTCTCTCTCTATCTATCTCTGTCTATGCCTCTCTCTCTCAGACTACGTACTGCATGCTAGTAAGTCATCACTGACCGGCTCCTACATGCAGTTATAGTAATGGCATGCTGCATGTTTATCAAACACTGCCATGTTAATGTCCTGTAGGAAATTAGTTCCACTAGGTCCTCATCATTGGAAGCATTAACTGCAGAGACTGGCGACATCAAACAGGCATTTGACCGTCTCATCAATTAGACGCAATAACCGATCATGTCCATCGGAGCTTGGCTTGATAGCAGAGTATGTTCCTTTACAGACAACCGTCTTTGCTTTTACGTCCACCAAATTACTATATATGATCAATGCACGGCCATACAGTATTGGGCACAACATTACTATATGTATAAGTGTACATGTATGTAGGAAACAGTGTCTAATGATACTAGCTAAAGCTGGGCACATGTTCTTTTAAATTGACAACCTTTGTGTATGTCATATCATCAAGGTGTACGTAACATGTGCTAGTGACGTTACAGAACAGCATGCCTTAGTATGCCTCTTCTTCTTCTTCTCGAACTTCTTCTTCTTCTCATGTTTCTTCGTCATTATCATCTTCTTCTCGAACTTTGTCTTCATATTCTTCTTCGACTTCTTCTTCTTCTAATGCTTCTTCTGTTTATTCTTCTTCTCGAACTTCTTCTACTCTAACTTCTTCTGTTCGAACTTATTCTGCTCCTCATGATTCTTCTTCTTCATCTTGTTATCGAACTTCTTCGTATTCTGCTCATTATGCTTCTTCTTCTCGAACGTCTTCTCGAACAACTTCTTCTCCTATAGGATTGCAACAGCTAATATCTGTATTGGAAGGGCTAGTTCATATTCGTAAACAGTTCTTGTAATACAGAGTCCTCAGACAGAGCGATCAAGTGGTTTCTCATAAGTGTATGGATGCATTTTGGTACTAGTAATCTAGTTTTATCGCCATACTGCGCCAAGATGTCGTTAAACATAACGCTATCGCAATTTCGAGAAAATTGATTCATTCAAATCACAACCAAATGTCTCCCTGCACATGCTAGTAGTAGCATAGTTCGTATACATCACGTGTTTCCATGGCCTTCAGCAAGTCATGTTTGTACATAATAAGCCATATCACAATATTGAAATAAGGATTGAATGATCAAAAACAGATTTATCTTTTTTTAATTCATAAGAACGTATTAACGTGTTCAGTGTTTTCATGATCAACATACAACACAGAAGAGTGAAGTTGAATGGCCATGTTAAGAACATGAAAGCCAGCTTATAATATAATACTACTCGTTGTACACATTTAGTCTGTTTAGTTATGAAGTTTAGCATCAATATGTTCCTAAATAACACCGATATGGTAATGTTGGATATACCAAAGGAAATACCAAATTCCCAATGCCAAAACAAATAAATGGGTTGCTGTCCGCGTGTGACAATATATAATGGAACAAGTGTGTGAGTTATTAAATTGCGAAGCGAAACTCATCAAATGCACGCCAACAAGCAAATTATAAATAAAATAGAAACAAAAAAGGTGGCGTGCTTAAAATGTTGGCATAACTCATAGTGATGTATGTTCTGCAAGGCATACGATGTTGGCATAACTCATAGTGATGTATGTTTTGCAAGGCATACGATGTTGGCGTTAATCCGTCGTCAACTTGACTAGTTGTGTTCCAAGAGTACACTGATGAGAATGTCAAACCTACCTATATCAGCTACACACTATTTGTACAGCATGGCCAACTAGTTTCCATTGCATGCGATACCAGTGTCTTCGTGACAACGATCTGTAAACGGATTCCGAAAGCGACATACGTTCAAAGGATGAAACCAGCACTACTTCATGTGCACAGCTGCTTGGCGATGTAATAGTCCCCCAAAACGATCATACAACTTTAGCTTCTGCAGATCGATTACGTAACAGGACAAATTAATTTGAAACGATACCCTAATACACTGACCTCGCCTCTCTGCGCCTCTCTGGTTTGGAGCGTGAGGCACCAAAGGTGGATTACCATTAGACTGTCCATAATTGGAATCGATTGGGTGTGCACAAATCGCCATGTTTGAGGGTTATCTGGCACGCACGGTTCCGCTGGCTCCCCAGTACCATAGCCATGTATATTGGCTATTTTGTCTCATCTTTGTAGCAATAACTATTCCTTATTGTATGTTTCTTGCTTTGAAATTTGCCTTGTTAGGACACGAAGTCATTCCACGCAACTGGAATGCAGTGTATGCATGCTGAAGAAAGATGGTGATGCAGATACTGGCAATAGGTGTATAAAGGAGAAGAAGAAGAAGACAAAGAAGAAGAAGAAGAAGAGGAAGCATGCTAAAATACAATGATAATACATGTACTATCAATAGCGACACTAATAATGATAATGATACTATAATAATATGAAAAGAAAAACGTATTAATAGTAAGAGGAAGAAGAATACTAAGACTACGACATGACAACAATAGCAATGATGCTGCTGATAATATAATATATTACGACTTCTACCCTCCGTCTCGGGGCATACGATACATTTCAGCTTGTATAAATCAGTACACCCCGGAAATTATGATGGTAACTTATATAATACGCTGCTGCTGATAATGAGTGAGTGATGATGATGATGATGATGATGATGCTAGTGATGATGATGATGATGATGACGACGACGACAATGATGATGATGATGATAAATAATAATAATAATAATAATAATATGACAACGACGAAGATGATGATGATGACGACGACGAGGATGATGATGATGATGTTGGTATTGGTGGTTGTGTTCGTGATGATGTTGCTGCTGCTGGCGATGATGCTGTTGCTGCTGCTGGCGATGATGATGATGCTGCTGGTGGTGATGGTTCTGCTGGCGATGATGGTTTGTGTATCCCTCCCTGGTACAGTTGGCAGTTGGTTGTAAACACACATCAACCTATATCCATAGTGATACATTGACAATATCACATTCCCACGCCATGCGATGTATTTAATATGTCCAAAGATAGATTAGGTGACATATGTATTGTGTTATCTTTTTAAAATAGGTGAACACCAGAATGTAATGTATATAATATGCATTGATAACATACGGAATCTCAAGTCGTGTTGCTTAGATCTACGAGATAGAGCTCGTAATATAAATGTCAAAATCGAAACCTTAAATATATCTGCTATATAGTTATGACAAATGCAACGCTAACATATAACAAGTAGATACTTATAGATAGTTCATTATAATGTGTCTGTGTTCTATTCCTAGATTTCACTATGTAAGTTTACGATTGTTATTCATATAATATCAATTATTGTTTCTCGAACAACACCCACGCACGGCGGTACAGGTAAACGAAAAGTAGTCAAACAAACTAGTAATAGGTATTCTCGAAGGTTACAAAGTACAGTTTACTTTAGTTATCAAATTATTTGTTGCATGTACACAATACGATATCTACAGCAAGGAACAGTCATTGCATGTATGTCTCTTAACCACTGTTAACCACATTTAGTTTATGCAGTGTGAATCAATACACGCTTAATATGTAACACTAGTAATTAGAGAACATATATTAGTATAATTACATGTCTGTCTAGTTTACTATACATGCATCTACCAATTGCTAGCATAATCCATTGGTATGTAATTAGTGTGTGATTGTGAATACCGTATCGTTTATCTATCTGTTCACGATACTTCCATTCACTGCAATTTACATCAGTAGTAATCTGCTAATTAATAGACAACAACACGCATGCTCATTGAAGTTGCCATATTCGTGTCTTAAACAATTATCAGCCTTATTATGTGGGGCTTTCCAAAACATAGGTTTCACGCTGCAAAGACCATGTTCATTACGTATGCCAATAAATAGTCCCTAGCGTGTTAATGATGATTACTGAGTAATTAATGTTGAGGTAAATAGGTGCACACCGTAACGGTTAAGTCTTCATCCCTCTGTTGATGATGGAACCTACCTTCCTCTTCGTGACCCCTGATTTCGATGTATTCATAGCCAGACGTAATGCAATTTAGCACGCATAAAGGTTGCATTATTTGAGTTGAATGGCACACCTTGTTACGAGTTCTAGGTTAAGAGTGTTAGCATGTGTGCCATCGTGGCAGTCATAGTTCTTCAGTCAGGTCGAGCTGGTAGGATGACCTCGTAACTGATCCATTCCCGGTCTGTTGGTCTAGTTGTGATCGTTGCACTGCTGTTATGTTCCTAATCACTGGGGAATGTCCGCGTGTGATTACTATACGAAGGGGTATACGTGTGTTGACATGGATGATGACATATCAGATACTATAGACAATCCTTCATCCTCATCATGCATTGACATCCACATGCTGATAACTAGATTGGAATGAACAGAGGCATTTATGTTGTATTATAGGTTATGATGGATGGACATTAACTTATGTAATTGGCATTATGAAATACCACTTTAGGCACTGATGTTAGGGCACTATTTCTGGATTGGAACCTAATTCGGTTCATTAAGTTGGGCAGCGATAGACAGACTAGACGTGCAGTATCCGATGATACCCTTCTGGACATCATCAATCAGTTCATGAAAGTGTATATGTAGTAGGTCTGTGTAGTAAAATATATACGTATGTAGGCGGACACATTCTGGTTTGATATAGTACCTTTAAACCGGTGTCGTCTTAAATATTAATCAGACATGAAATGTAAAACCGTTCTTAGGGAAAATTAATGTCTACCGACGTTATATTTTAGGAATGCACTGCTATGTGGTTATATTGCAACTAGCGTTTAATGCATATACACAATGCGTAACACAGTCGACATGCATTAATTCCATAACACATCAAATTATTTTAGTATCGTATTGTCGTTCCGTCGCATCGTGCTGCTGCATCATACTAGCTATCGTAGCATGTCAAAATTAATGTAACACGTTAGTACGCCAGCATTACATGACCGGAAGCGGTCACCATGGTGTATCCATACCACTAGTATAGTATACTAGTAGTATCGTGTGCACAGAGGCTTCGAGTTCAAATCCCATCCCGAGAGCTCGTCATCAACGTTCGCGATGTTGATACATTGCGTTGTCTGTAGAGTGGCAATACAAATAGCATCACTGTTCTGTCAGTACCAGCCGGTGCTCGCAGATGTACTGCAATATTGAGCGCTACAGTTGTTGCAGTTGTCATCCTGCCATAAACTGACAAACCGTGATGTAAGTGAAATACTCTTGAAACCGGTACTAAACGCCAATTACAAAGGGGAATACAAGTTTACAAGCATTGTCTTGTGAAAGAAACTCCATATCACAGACGCTCTGCATGCTTGCATTTAATCCACGCGGATCTCACCATTTTGTGTGTGCACGTTGTAGCAGCTGCAGATAAATCGATATTATGCTTTTGACAATAGGATCAGAATCGGTATACGTTCAACTACACTCCATTACACTTGATTAGGTAGATGGCAATCTACATGGGGAATGTATGCTTATGATCCCTCCAAGTAAATGAGAGAGGAAACGCATGTACAATTAATTAATTGTCCATAATATGAAATCGATGTTCCTCTGAATTATATCAAATACTGAGAATACTACATCTGCTCAATGGTGAAATTGTATGATACATTATGACTTTACAATTTATGAAACTTATTTCGATTCACCAACATTGATCGGATTGGCACCGTTGACATTGAGTGTGTTTGACAGGAACAAAATCAGTTCCGGTATAATGAATATCTATGTGCAGTCATCCTAGTACAGGAGGTTCTATAAGCAATATAACTTGCACGGACGTTGTCGCAAATTGACATGTATGGTCCCATATGTTATTGCTTCTTTGGTTACTGATTCTGTGAATATTGTAGTTATTACACATGGAACACACTACGGTCCGCTGTCGACATAGATAAAAACGCAGCGGATAACGATTCGTGCAATTTCGTATATTATGCTATTTACGATCTTCCCCATTCTTTGTAATGACCAGCTAAAGGTTCCATTGCAAGGCTGGGACCCGTTGCTCAGAACAGCAACTGCTGTAGCCATACTTGATTGTAAGTCACAGTTTAGGGAACCGCTACAAATGTAGGTATGGTTCAACGAATAACTTGTTATCCCACACTAGTTCCAGCTAACCATATTCTGAAGTACTGTAAGGATAACAATGTTTCATGCAGTGCACTTACACTTGTATCGGATCCCTAAAATGCGGCGTTCAATGACTTGTATACCTACAACTGTTCCGACCAACGGGGCCCAGGGGTAAACATTGCTATCCGTATTGTAAAAAAACTCGACCAACACAATCATGGAATATATCATTCATTAATCTGGATTAGTTCTGCCGAGAAATGATCCACACGGGGTCAAGTATTGACCATGCAGTAAGTAAGGTATATATATTATAAGTGAATTCCAATAAAAGTACATACTTTAATTACATCTACATTAATCAATGGCCCGGGCGTTCACAGACAGTACCAAATAGAGTTGGCAGTAACAGTTAGCTCACAATGATATTACTTACCGTAACACCGTCATGCAAATGGACAGATCTACATTATATATCACAACTAGTAATGGTTACTGGGTGTCTCTTTCTGATAGGCCCATTTCCGCCCATACTCATAGGTTGCCACTTGCCATTTTTTGGAATGATTTACACTGCCGTTTTCTGATGATTCCAAGGCTCTGTCAATATATACTTGGAGGACACTAACAATAATATAAGCTAATAGTATACATCCTAATTACCAGTATAGTCTGTATCACACCTTGACATCCTTGTTCTCACCAAATGTGCCTATTCAAAATATGTCTTCATATCAGTTGAGCAAGATTTAATCAAGAGTTTTAGTGGTTCCTTTCATATACATGTACATGTACATACCAATCAATACCAGGTAGTTTTAAACTATTTACTTTCAACTTCCGATAATATGGATAGCCATAATCCTGAAGATTACAACTGTTTGGGTGGGTTTTGTTTACATTTCAGTTGGTATATTACATTAACGTAACTGCGTTGATAATGGCTTCTTGCCACATACAGTTACTCAACAGTTTTTCAAAAGTACCATTGTAGTCTTCTGTTATTTGTATTGTTCTTGTGTGTTTTTTCTCTCTATTTGTATATGTTTTCATTAATTATTTCTTTGTGGGAGGGGACTGTCTAGCATGGTTTATGGACATGGATTATTCCCTCCGTTCAGCTTAATCAAGACGAATTGATTAGACATTACTCTGAAGGATTATAGCGGTCAGCATGGCCGCGCCACACGTACACTTGGATAACCTCCCCTTTATGGTGGTCAGCCGCAGAGGTTGCGTCCAGATGGCGCGCTCGTCAATATGGCCAAAGGTTATCGCAGAGATGTTTCACCACAATGTTGTAATTAAAGGCTCTGGAGTGGACGCTGTTATTACTGGATTGGGGAATGTTGAGCGCAAGGACGACACAGCTAATTTTACGTCAATGGCTGCTACTTCAGAGTTGTTCAGAGACAAGGATGACCAGAGGTCAAGAACGTGTTTGCTTGGATGCATGATTGCCCATTGTCCGGCTAAATCACTGGACTCAACGTATTCGGATCTGAAATTAAGATCAGTGCTTAAATTATTCCAGGCAGGTTTTGGAGGACATTTTGTAGTGGAATGAGGAGCTTTCTGATTTGTGGCATCGTAATTCCACAGTGCATTCACATGGAACTCATTCACGATTGACTGTAAGAAAATCCCATATCAAACGAAATGGGTATACACTGTACATGTATTTGTTGCACTGGCTAGCCTGTGCCTGTGCTACGTAACACAACATACGCCCAGTCTATGCAACTCTATAGATTCGCAACCAGGGAGTTGAGAAGGTGAAACAGTGTACATTGATCCACCGACCAGGGTAATAACTTAGCACTATGATCATGATTTAAAACGTGGAACTGACGCGACACTATACTCGCATTATTACTATTATAGTGTGTGTCATGTTTAGATATGAGCATATATTTTACAAAACTAAACTGGGCTATGCTAAACTTGTACAAAGATGCACTCATTAATGGTTCGTAATAGGGATATACAATACACATGAACACATGGTGCAGATGGTCTCCCATTAAAGCATTGTAATCTTCAAGTGTGCTGATTAAAGGCACAATGATACGTTCCCGAGAGCTTCATGCTTTACTTAATATGTTTTCCAGATGGTGTGCATTACGTTAATGAGGCAATGAAGATGAAGTAACACATTCGTATAACGCGCACCATCTAACAAACTCCAGCAAATCGTATAATCGACCAAAAGGAAGTACTTGCTTATGTTTCTCAAATCCGTAAACCTCTATCGTAAAGGAAGATATGCAGATGAATTGAGACGAATGCAAGTGTGAAATAATGACATTTTTATTGTGATTGGCAGGAACATGTCTTGTTTAGCATGTGTGGTATCCTTTATGAAGATTATTCACGATTAAAATCGTACACATGCAGGTGATTTCATAGCATGGTGTTACCTACATTGTATTATTATTATTATTATTATTATTATTATTATTATTATTATTATTTGTAGTAGTAGTAGTAGTAGTAGTAGTAGTAGTAGTAGTAGTAGTAGTAGTAGTAGATGTAGAAGTAGTAGTAGTGTTATATGGATAATAACACTAATAGTAATGTCAATAATAGCAATACTACTAATAATAATAATATCAATTGTAACATGCACTATTCAATATGTTTTAATGTAAGCCATGTTCGCAACTTGAGTACGTGATACATGTTGATGAAATATGTCAAATTCAACTCGTTCAATGCATTGAAGTGATCGATATGCAGCATAGGCCATGTAAATCAAAGAGCTAGCTAATAATTGGTTAGCAACGTGAATACGGCGCCTACACCGTCACGCAGGGAATGATAATCAACTATTCTTTTTGTGGTGCAACGTGTTTATTGAATCAGACACGTGTCAGAGTGTCTATCGTCTATCTGAACCCAAATTGAAATTGTGTATTGATCTTTACGTCACCAACAGTGTATATGCGTTCATTTGATAGCAAAAGAACAAATGCTATTTGACAGTGCTATTTTCCAAAAGGCGTGGATTAATTAGCACATTTATTACAGGATTGCGATTAGTAATTTAAATTGTAAACTAGGACTGAATACCGCTATCGCTAACCATGATATAACTTCTTGTCTAACATGTTTGCTTTTTATCTGTACATATTAATCACGATGATAGCTAATTAGTGTGTTCTTGTCAAAACATAATCGTTATTAATTTCGTATTATATAATAGTGTAACGTTAGGTAGCTTGCAGGCATAGTATATAGAGTTAATGATCACTTGCTATTTAAAGCATAAGAAGAGATCTACTCTATTATTAAGGAACAGTACAGACCAAAGTCTGTACAATACGGCTTATGACGTGCATTTTAACCACGTTTCTTTTTGATTTAAAATTCAATATCGATATGTTTTATTGCATAGCTCGTTTCCTCTTAATTGCAGCAATTCGAAGAAGACGACACATAAAACAGACACAGTTTATATTCACCGAACCTATGATTAATATTGATTATTAATTTCCGTGATATATGTCAATGTATTTCCTCCAGTAGGGAATCAATAGACATTGCACGTCAGAGACAAGTTTATCCACGAACCTTTCCAACAATAGAAGGATGACGATCAGCGTACTCTGACAGTGAACAGGGTAACACACGTATATATATTCTCCATAACCGTTGATACATGACTGATTGAGACACTTGGGGGCATGGCACTAGGTCGAGCCACTGTCGAGGCGGTCAAACATCCGAGGAAATTCCAATTTAAATACTATAATATGTCTACATTTGCGTGTACACTTCAGGCATGATGTCTCGTCATTGGTAAATACTACAAAGTCCGATGATAGATGTGGCTAAAGTAAGATGCAATTCAGGAACGTTTAGGGTTCATCTTATGATACAGTGGTAATGTTGTGGCAGCGCAGAGGAGCATCTTTGAACTTCTGTGCTAAAGGTTGCCAGTCGCTTGTACAATTGACCCTCTGGGCACGGCATCAATGCTAATACAATATGCTGCTTTCATGATGGGTGCATTTATCTGCAGGAAATGCATAATGCATATAATTGATCTCTTGACAGGTGCATCTAACAGACGCATTACAACCGTGAGCGATAACGTTATATATGCACAAGTGTACGCATAATGATAACTGACAACTCTACTGAAAAGAAATGTCTGCTCAAAAACGAAAGTTGGCGAAAAGAAAGCAGATAACAAATGATTACATGTCCCTGCAATAGTATAATGCATCCGTCGAAGACACATACAACATAACTACGTAGTCAATACATGTGCTGCAAAATATAATGTAAACATGAATACATGCATGTTCAAGTGTGGCAATCGTCCTATTCATGTAGCTAAACTAAACCTTGATATAGTGTCATGAAGTTCGCGTCACGCGACTGGACACTGTGAACATATTCGTGTCACCAGTCGGCCAACCCTAGGGTGACGGTAGCGTGATGGAACGAATACGCTCTATGAGAGCGCTATATGGTATCGTAGTGGATACATGAGCTTCGAGAAACGAGACCCAGAAGTGTATGCAATACTGGGTTGAACCCGTGCAAGACGTACACAACAAAACAAACATGTATCGCTTTTTCTTTATTTTAATATTTCATTTTCATCTCTCTATCTCTCTCTTTCTCTCTCTCTCTCTCTCTCTCCCTCTCTCTCTCTCTCTCTCACACACACACATACATACACACACACACACACACACACACACACACACACTGAACACGTGTATAAAATCAAACTGATTATTTCGGGTGTGGTTATACTAAAGGTATGAGCACCATAGGCAGTGACAGTTGCGTTCTCACAAACACCAAGACAATTGACGGGAAAATAGACAGAACATCTCACTGCTCTATCTATAGTCCATAGGATGAGTCCATTATTAGATCAGTCCATCAGTATCCGAGATGTCATAATCCCAGTTTAACGATACTTTCTGGCCAATCAGATTCACTATCCTGCTAATAGATTATGCACTGACAGGTAATTCTCAATTAGCTAATTTATCCTCTATTAAGCTGTCGTTATTTCATTATCTAATGGGAATGTCTGTCCATCGATATTCCAGATCCTGTCTGTGTGTTCCCAGTCCTGAAGAATGTAATACACTACTAATTGTAATGTGTGTTTAGTGCCGTGTAGGAACATTTCCGTTTCTACGTTGGGCGCCATTTTTGCGTTATCCCCCTTTCACCTCGGGCGTCGTAATTTTTGCCTTCAGATTTCAAAGTTGACCTAATATTTGTTACAGTAAGTTAGGCGTAACTATGAATTATATGTTCCTTATTTGTCGGAAGGCCCGTGTTGAATCCCTAGTGTCATTTAAAATCGGACAAGTGGACGGATGCCGTGTAACCATTATTAATGTCCGATTTTTGAATAGTTATGTTCTCCAGGCTACAATGGAGGGTTATAGCAAAACTACGGTCGGATTTCAAGGCTCACTCGTACAATTAACCAATAACAATGTCACTCGTGCATCGTGTTTAAAATGAAAATTAATAAGAAATGATAATTCTATATATAGCTGTCTGTTGTTATATTTCAAAGAGCGTGTCCCGTGTTAATTTATCGTTGAAACGTGGGGGTCGAGATTCAAAAATGTTAATTATTTGTTTGATGTGTTCTTATTCACGCAACCATAACGTATAACGTTTAATAGTATACTTCCCTTCGCTTATTCACATTTATAATAAGCTCATATTTTGTTTTATAATATCAATCAATATAATTATGTGAGCCTTACACTAAACACGGACATCCATCAGTACGTTAAACCTCTCGGCTCGCTCTATATATATCCTTACAGTAAGCAGTCGGACCTCAGACACGTTTACTGCAAACAGTGATACTCTCAAGTTTGACACTTGGCGGCAGGTGCACCTTTTAAATTGAATAACCCAAGTTTTTACACGCCAGAAATACGTTATCATGTTCTCTAGGGAATTGCATTGACACAGCAATGAGATACGTTGTTGTGGTGAGGCGCGTCGATTACCGCCTGTAAAATAAGTGGAATAAACATTGTCCGCGTTTGGATTTGGGCTGGACAATGCCTGCTGCGTAAGACTCCAAGCTTGATGGTGTAGTATTATGAAAGGTTGTAGCTATCCGGGAGGGTAAACATGTACACGCAGATTACTAAATTAGATAGTACATCATTATCGGGTGCAGAGCAGGTTGAAACCTTGGCTTATAAAATCATAATCCACATTACGAAATAAAGTAATGTTTACGATAACACGAGTACAACATTACTGTTTATACATATACAAGATTGTGGAAAACACAGTGTAGGTTATTTGGAATGGGGACAACATATTAGAAATGTAGGTTTACTAGTGTAGTAGTGATGCTGCACCCAGATAGTGCAGGCTATTGCACCTCTGAGAACCTAATGGTATCGATATCCTGTTGTCTAGTATGTGTCTCTCATATACACACTTTCTCTGTTGTTATCTCTCTCTCCCTCTCTCCCCCCCTCTCTCTCTCTCTCTCTCGATCTCTCTCTCCTCTCCCCGCCCAGTCGACTACCTTTCAAAGAAGTACACTGTACAACGATGACTACGCGAGCATATGAAGATGGTTTATCCCTAACACCTACTTCTAGCAGTGCAATTAATAGTAGGCTACTTCCGCGTCTGTCATATTTGACCCTAGTGACCAACAATATTTACCAGACCATTCCAATTTTGCGAACTGATGATGTCCTGATATCCTGGTATAGATACCATGTGTAGATGAAGCAAGTCGTCGGTCTCGTGGTAATGCTAGGTATGCTATGCTATATTAGTGGTGTTTGCCTGATCTCGAAATATCTATTATTAATCATCACTTCGGAAAGTGTTATTACTCCATACCCAACGCTGTGGGCAGACTATTATACTTTTTAATACAATATGGAATTAGTCGTACTGATCCTTATGTTGCAATCCCTTTGATAAAAACTCAATCGATGCCATCACAAATTGGAATGTGCAAGGACGACCGAAATAAAGAAGTCCTTTGAAATAACATTTCTTAAGGACATATTTTGTTTGTATAAATGAGTTCTATGTTGTTTTTTGTGTTAATACGACACTTATTTAATGTATTTCGTAATTAAATATATATTCAAATCGAAAAGAAAGTAAATCGAAGGCGAATAGTTACATATCAACCAACAACTATGCCAACTGAATTCAGTATTGTTCATAGACAAACGCTAATTAGTTCGTGCATTATTCACTATTAGTAGGTAGGCAATCAATGACTTGATATATATATTTCTAAAATATCCAAATAATGCATCATGCTATACTTATAGCCATTGATTTTACCATTCATGTCAAACAAAATAACATAGTATATAATACGAATTAGTGTAATGTTCGGTATTCCCAACATAGAGTTGTGTATTTACAAGGAGCAGCCTTATATTAATTGCCATGACATTTGTCGTGAACTTCAAATATACGGCCATGACGTGCAGAGGCAGCATGCTCCTCAACAACATGATCTTACTCTTACATCAACATATGCAATACATGTTTAGACACTAAGTAATGGAATGCATACTAATAATTATATGACGCAGTAAAACTGAAGACGCCGCGTGTGTCGATATTTCGTATTACTGAAAACCTTTCACTCGTATATTTAAAGGAAAGTTACAATATAGATCATCGCATCTTGGCCCATCGCTTGTTGTCGTGCCAATTTCAACTTTTCAGAGAAATGTCCAGACAGAATTGTGAAACTTGTTAGAAAAGTGCGTGCTGTGAATTCATGGAATCAGGATTGTTAATGAGTAATTTCGACTTTGCATCTTACGACTGAAATCTAGACGTGACTTCAGATCAAATAACGTACATGTAACCACCGCGCTCGAAACGTTCAATCTTTACAACGCCTCTAAAAAAATAGAAATCAAATAATTGAGCAAAGTTGTAATGCTGGCAAAAGCATGAAAGAAACACACGTCTTAAATGTGATGTATTGAAACCGAGTTGGCATACACGTAGCATAACTCAGACATCTATACATCCCACTAGAAGTCACGAATGTCTTTATGATTTAAAATTAGCAGAAAATAAAAAAAGAGCAAAATGATATATCAAGTAATCTATGTGACAATCTATCGCTAAAAGTGTGCGTTACCAGCAAGACAGTCCCACGAAGCATGACCGAATATACTAATCCCAAGTGTGTTCGCATTCAGTTATCCTAAAATCGTGTCCTAGATGTACATGTATAGGGTAACGCCTGTGATATATAGGTTAGAGGGCAGCGACAAAGGTAAACAGTCTGGTTTAAGAAAGCACTCAGCATTAAACGAAGGTGGGCACAACCCGTTTAGTTTTACGCAGCATTAAATAGTGTTCATGGTGTGTGAGAAGACCCGTAATTTGTACCGTTAACACCTGCATGTAATATATTCCTCCACCACACACCTCAATTAACCCTTGTCATGCTGGATGCAACCGGATATGACCTAGAGGGTTGTATTTATGCCTAATCCATCATGGATAGGGTTAAATTGGCATCAGCATTGGACTATCCGAATTCACCGATAGCTAATACCACTACTACTTGCATATGATGTATCTATACACCTGGAAGAAAGTTAAGCGCCCCCTGTATTTTTCACAATGTCTTGCCTTACGAGCTTTGGCGTTGAAAGCCTGATAACATAAACTCGGAAAAACA
>JAUTBX010146963.1:0-17876 GCA_032361465.1 Lepetodrilus tevnianus
CTACAAGACCCGGTGGACAGCCCAAGTAATACCACTACAAGACCCGATGGACAGCCCAAGTAATACCACTACAAGACGCGGTTGACAGCCCAAATAATACCACTACAAGACGCGGTTGACAGCCCAAGTTAAGACCCGATGGACAGCCCAAGTAATACCACTACAAGACTAGATGGACAGTCCAAGTAATACCACTACAAGACGATGGACAGCCCAAATAATACCACTACAAGACGCGGTTGACAGCCCAAGTTAAGTGAATGTCATGAGCAGAGTAACTGTGATGTCTTCGTCAAGCTATACACTATTGTACAACAGTTCTATTTTATAACTGTCTAGGTAGGTTTCTCTTCCCATAATATTTTTCCAAACATTATTGAATTATTATTATTATTTTATTTTATTTTATTTTGTATTTTTGTATTTATTTATTTATTATTATTATTATTATATATTTTTTATTATTATTATTATTATTATAATTTCTTTTTGTGGGGGGATACACATATAGAGGCCTATATTACATGAACGCATGGACAGAGATATGTATACACCTACCCCAACACCAGCATGTAGGCCTGTCATACGTACCCCGACCCCCATTGAACTACCACAATACATACCGTATATAAATATCTATATGAATCGATAGAAAGAAAGAATTACTACATGAACTAACCACAGCGCCATCATCTATTGATGTCAAATCAGTTCATCTCCTACGTGATAATGTTGGGAAATGTTGATGTAACTATTATGTAACACATGTCAAACAGATGGCCAATGTCGCCAACTGTCTATACAACGAATATATCACCTCATGTATGGAATATTAGATCAGATATATCATTATAAATATTAACATGTAATAGTCCGCCTTTTTTATAATTAAGTGGTCCATGTCCATTCTTATTAAATCTTATAATACCGATTTAAATATAAATATGAAAATAATCAAAATAATAATATTCTAAATTACTCCATGTTTACAATGACATGATCATGGCATGTGGGTCTGTGGTCTTTGACTTTAAGTAAATTCGTTCAACGACAACAACGATATGATCACATTATTGAATTATTATTATTATTTTATTTTATTTTATTTTGTATTTTTGTATTTATTTATTTATTATTATTATTATTATATATTTTTTATTATTATTATTATTATTATAATTTCTTTTTGTGGGGGGATACACATATAGAGGCCTATATTACATGAACGCATGGACAGAGATATGTATACACCTACCCCAACACCAGCATGTAGGCCTGTCATACGTACCCCGACCCCCATTGAACTACCACAATACATACCGTATATAAATATCTATATGAATCGATAGAAAGAAAGAATTACTACATGAACTAACCACAGCGCCATCATCTATTGATGTCAAATCAGTTCATCTCCTACGTGATAATGTTGGGAAATGTTGATGTAACTATTATGTAACACATGTCAAACAGATGGCCAACTGTCTATACAACGAATATATCACCTCATGTATGGAATATTAGATCAGATATATCATTATAAATATTAACATTTAATAGTCCGCCTTTTTTATAATTAAGTGGTCCATGTCCATTCTTATTAAATCTTATAATACCGATTTAAATATAAGTATGAACATAATCAAAATAATAATATTCTAAATTACTCCATGTTTACAATGACATGATCATGGCATGTAGGTCTGTGGTCTTTGACTTTAAATACATTCGTTCAACGACAACAACGATATGATCACAGTTTTTATTTATTTAATATGATACTAATAGTATTCCCTGCGTTGTACCAGTTACTCACTGGCATGATTCCATGGGTAAACATGAAACAACTTAGAAACTTAATAGTTATATACATTTTACATATGTATACGTGCATGTTGCTCATGAAAATTGCACATTTCGACTTTACATAGAAACACATTTCAACTCCTTGGGTAACCTATATATACATTGGTGGACACATGCAGTTATACATATCACCAATGAAACTCTGCATTAAAGAAGAAAAACAAAATAACAATGATAATAATAATGTTTCTGACACAGACGATGTAATTAACAATGCGTTCAGCTGGACACGTAAGGCGGTGCAACCTGTCCCCAGCTGATTGCACTGTGACCACTGATTGATCATGACAAGTTGCACAGCACCGACGCACAATACCCGTCTATCTATCATTGTTTACTAATGCCCCCATAAAGTAATAACTGGTACTGATGTATAGACATCCAACAGGTTGTGGCACTGTATCATGCAAACAGACAAGGTGGAAGATGAAGTGTGGTCATATGATGAAGTATGCATAATCGTGTCTCTTTCAAATTCATAAATAATATATTAAAGAATTATTTTCTTTAAACATGTGTTAAAGGAGATACATATTGAGGATATTATATATATTGATAAAACCTCACAAAGGCCACACATCTTCACAAATCACACAATATTCATGTTATTTTTGTGAAGTCGTGCATAGCATAATTACTATCAATGCATATACAGTCATATATATTCGATCATACATATATAATATTGCCACATCATCATTATCGCAGTCTGATATATAAAAACACTATTAAGCTAGATACCATATTCACTATGCCATAATTAGAAACAATGAATTTATCACTTTCCCTTAGATTACGGTTAAAATAAAAAAAACTGATTTCGTTAAGATTTTTGAATTTGATTTAATTATGTAATAATCACGAACGATTTACAATGAACACACTCTAATATACACTATGCCAATCTCCTGACAATTTTACCTTTAGGGTATTTCTAGTTATGCACATCCGGAATTTGTTGAGTTTACATCAAAGAAATGACCACAAATATTTTCTTTCATCAAAAAACTGCATCTGAAATCTAATCTATAAGAACATTTAGCAAAAATCCATTTATTCTGTTTCAGCATCCGTTTGTCGACATGTTAGTACTCCTCGGCAACTGTTGTCTCTGAAAGCATTGATTGCTGCTGTACGAGTAATTGTCTCTTGTAATCTGACAGTTATCATGGCTGGGAGAATAAATTGAATTCCGATATGGCAAAAGGGAAAGTTAAACACGGCTAAATCTTCCTGTCTAACGACATTGTACAATTCACTCGATTATTCAGCCTCGCTAATTGATC
Organism: Lepetodrilus tevnianus; assembly: GCA_032361465.1. Taxonomy (NCBI): domain Eukaryota; kingdom Metazoa; phylum Mollusca; class Gastropoda; order Lepetellida; family Lepetodrilidae; genus Lepetodrilus; species Lepetodrilus tevnianus. The sequence goes on from JAUTBX010146963.1 coordinate 3,153, forward strand.
TAAATAGAAATTTGGATTGTGAAACAAACATAGAATTCAACACAGTAGAGCAAAATGTGCTTATAGAGTACTGGTATTCGAAAATAATATTTGTATTAAAAATGCCAAAATGGATAATTCGCCAGGACCATGTGATCTGTGACGTCAGTTATTCTTGCGGCAGAAATGTGAAATACTAATTTCCTTACGGTGTTATTGTGGTAAACGATTGTTACTGGAAGTAGACCAATACCTGAGTATACCTATAAAGCAGTAGCAATCAAAAGCCACAATAAGTTAATCAATGATAAATAGTAAATCATATAATACATGCATGCCGTTTTTAATATTGTGCTAAAACCCAATACAAGTACTAAAGTTGTATTAATATGTGAATGCATTAAAGTTCCCTTTTTATTAGGTAAAATATGTATTACTGTTGATAGAATCTTAAAAATAAATCACCTTCTACTATGAACACGTAAGCCAAAAATATTTCGTTTAATTGAAGTAATAGCATTGGCAAAATAGACTGCAAATATGTCGTATTTTATTATAGGTTACTATAGTATACCAGTATACTAAAATTGATTCTATTCATGATGCTTGCATATTAAGTTAGCTACAATTATTTCATGTATTGTATGCATCACAAACAATTATGATCGTCCAACCCAATCTATATATCTCAGTTTTAATTTAATAGTTCGTTACTTCAAGACATTACACTGCATATAGCAGATGGAGGATGATAATTCTAGAGAATACGGCCAACTCGAACATCCCCTAAAGTCTCATATCTGAACTCGTTAAGTACCCACTAAAACTATTAAACTCATTTAAATCATTTGGGAATTAGACAACTGTCCAGGGCACGTCACTTCACAGAGGGCGCTGGCTGAGCAGGGGTATCACGTGATGTCCTGTTACCGTCACCAGTGTAATATGACACATGGTGACCACTAACACAGAAAGTTACGGGTAGGTCGCCGAGGACGGAGTTAAGATGTAGATGGTGCAAATGCATCAATGTCGCCAAGTAGACATTAAACCTGGTCACTTATTCACATTTGAATCGTTTCACGAAACGTTTGTAGCTAAAGCGAAACGTCCCGAGCGTACAAATACGTTTTAATCCTCTGTTACCGAATTTGACTCATGTGATCATTATTCTGATGATAAAAATCAAGGATTATATCTTGCAAACTAATACGTGACAAGTATTTTCGAAGAATTATAGTCGAGACGATCATAAGTCATGTATCCTTTTGGTTAACGACCCCTAGGCATTGGTGTTGTCCAGCCAATCCCTGGAGATCCGATGAAGCTATGGGTTAAACAGATACCCCTAAAGTCAGACCGCCCATATATAGCGACAAAAGGAGAGTTAAGGCTCCATCTGTCTTCTTCTTCTACTCTATAATTAAGGCTTCTACTTCCAAATGGTAACTACGACAGTCAGAATCCCTCGGCATTGTTCGGCAGAGATCGCCCTTAAAGGACCCCCACATCTAAGCAGGCGTAGTCTATAGTCAGACTTTGACACATTGGTGAACTCGGGGAAGTGTACAGAGAAACATAGGGTTAGCGATCAGTTAGGACCATATAGGTGCATTGTCTGTTGTGTGGGTTTATGGGTTTATTTAAACGTATAGTTAAATGTTAGTCTTTTAAAAAAGAATTGTATGGGCAAGGGTAGCCACCGAAATTAGCACGTCTTGTCAAATACATTTGACAAATTATAAGGAAATTAATGAGATTCGATATCAGTAGAATTGAAAGTTGGGCATCACTATGCATGGAGCCTTGTCGAAAAGAATTATTTTCACACACTTGATCAAAATATGTGATAATAATAATAATAATAATATTTGTATGGCGCCAAATCCATATGCTAACATGCACAAGGCGCTAAATAGTTTATACTGTCCTGCAATCTGATCAGTTGATATCCGGTACCCTTCCTAACACAGTTCAGATAAACCGATGTCCAAAACTACACGATATTGACATGTGCCGCTATTGCCATTGATACTCATCACTAAACCGAAATAATTACACATGTACTATATGTGTTTCACTAACCAAACCAATGTTCCATAACCATTCTATTAGGGCCTACTGTGTTCCACATTAATATGAGTGGCACTCTTGGGCCTCTTTCCAATCTCCATAACCGCACTATTCCTATACGTGTCATAGGAGTGACACTCCTTTCGCCGATCTCCATAACCACATTATTACTATGTGTCGCATGAATATGAGTGACACTCCTCTATCGCCAATCCCCATAACCACACTATTACTATGTGTCACGTGAATACGTATAGGTGACTCTCCTCTCGCCAAAGTACAGTTCCACAATTAGCTCTATTGGTACATTATATTATATACTAGTACTTGTTTGAGTGAAGTTACTGTGAAGCACCTGACCGAATGCTAACACAAATACTCATCTATAAGTACAGCTATCAGCTATAAGTACAGATACCCTGTGTTTTAGTGCTATACGTTAGCCACGGCGAGTCCTCGCGCACTACAGGAACGACCAGGAACGACCAGGCTGAAGGCGGTATACTATAGACACGGCACCCAGTCCTGATCAGACCTCCTCCTCAACCATCACACCCTGCTGTCCAGGGACTCCACTGTGCCCTAGAAACCCGGATGTCGCCACATTAACCAGTGCAGTGCTGCAGATGTTCTGTGCTGTAGAGATCCCCGGTACCCGGATGTTAGATGAAGTCATTCTATTTGAATGATGCATCTTAAAACTTTCTCCCATATCATTCCCACTGGAATTCGTTTCAACGAAGTAATTGGCTGTGGAATGTTTTTGTCCATATCTGACTTACGCTCAGTGAACACTAGCTGTTGCTTCAGGTGATAGTTAACTCTGTTTACGCTGGCATATATACTTCCTCTATCTCTAGGACTGTTTAGGAACCAGGACCCGTATTACAGAAACTTCTTTAAAAAAAGTTCTTAAAAAAACTTAGTTAAAAACATTTCTCTTAAAAAATTGACGTAAGCAGAAAACTAGTAAATTCTTAGTACTTACGAACTTCTTAGGATTTACGAAGTTTCGAGAAAACGGGCCCCTGGCAAACTCCTATCAGCCATCTTTCCTCATGATGTGTTTTCTATACTGTCCATCTCTAATGACTTAATAATTGACGCTTACTGATGTAGGCCTATGTACTGCTTAAAAACAATACCCGGAAGTGATACATTATATATTCAGAGATTGCTGTTATCTTCATGACTTTTCAGCTAATTTATATTTATGAAGAAATATTATTCTTTCGGAAATAGAAGTATAATTGAAATGTTATCTTCGTTCACCGAGTTTATGAGGACCGAAAAAGACACGCCTTGGTACTTAGAATACTGTCTTGATGATGTCATATCCGGTTGTACATATTTACTGGCCAATGTAATGTAAGAAATAGTCGTTGAATAGTGCAATATAATACAGAGAAAGGCTCGTACGTAGCACTACAAGAGTCCGTAACTCCTTAAAGCAAAGGCGTTACGAGTCTCGTAGTCCTACGGTGGTTCTGTACGTGGAACAAGACACTGGCTCCAAAACATCTTCGAACAAGACCAGTATGATGGCGGCTGATAGAAGAATGAAGCATGTCCACGTAGATCGGTTTATGATGATGTTATAATGGCTTGGATAGTTTATCGTTATTAACCCCTTGTATCCGCCGTCCAGTGCACGTGTAATCCGACTTCTCCAAGACTAAATGGTCTGCATGTAGTCTGGACTGGACATTCGGTTCACATTTGTTGACCAGGTTACAGAAATGTCCAAACAGAATGTCATCTTGGCTCGGAAATCCTTCCCGCGTTTGTAGAAGACCTTAACGAGCTAAAAGAATTTTCTAAAGCCCCGGCAGATTTGGAACAAAACCCCTTAAATTCCCCTGACTATGTTCTCGCGGAGGGACATGCTTTATGCTGCGACTACGGACTAAAACAATCCGCGGTGTGATTTCTGCTCCTCTTTACGAGATCCCTGTAATGAAGGCTTGGTGGAGAATCTGTCCTCTCTGCCAAGTCTCGCGATGCCAGATTAAATCTCGTGACTCTGGGGAGACGTACGAGCCACGCGAGACTCCCATCGGCTCATTGCTCCGGCCAATTTACAATGTAATTTCGGCACATTCAATAAAGCAGTGATTACCCCAACCCTACATATGCCATCTTTTGGAGCTCACTTCCATCAAAACACCGAAAAACTCAATTATCTCTCGTGTTCATTGCGTTAACAATATCGCTGATTAATTCAAATTTAATTACTTCAGACACCAATAACAAGACCCTCAGCCTGGCAACATCCCCTCAATCAGCTGAGCTGATGGGATTCCGCTCAGGCAGAGAGCGCGATCTCTGATACCGTCTTTCTATTTCCATGTAAATGACTGGTATTTTCCGGTATTATCCCCCCAACACAGTAGCCATTTCCTGGCACGACAAACACGCCGTTTTCTACTTTTTGTCCGCGGACATGGCACCAGATACACTAACGGACGACGGCTGGAACCAATGGTGCTGCTGTAGATGACTCTCGGGGGTCGCTCGACTCTTAAACATCACTCGATATGCAGCTCTGTTACTTGATTTATTATCTTAAAATGACGTTAAAGTATTTATTACATCAACCAGTTCATTTCAAATGTATTGCATTTTGTGTTTAGCTTAAATTTGTGGAAAATTAGTTAGGGTTGTACTATAGCGAGTTGGGAGTAATTTGAATTTGAAGTTATAAATTAGTGATTCTAGAAGGTGATGTAGAAGATTAAGCTATTTTGTTTCCTTTACGTTATCTTATAAATGTATTTGTGTTATTGTTACGGACGCAATCCGATCACATTACATAGAAGTGCGTGATCTGTAAATTATACTTGTAACCTAATACATGCCAAAGAAGTGTGCATACAATTATATCTAGCGTTCAAACCTGTTGTCTATACCGTCTGAAATAAGACTTGAATATCATAACAAAAATAGTTTTCAACCATGAACGAATTAATGTATACTAATACTTTAATCTAGTATCTTTCAGTATGTCAGTATATAGAAAGTTGTATCCATATGTCTTAAATACGATAAATAACTTCATTATTAGCTAACGGTTCTAAACAAATATATATTATTATTACTAGTAATTCAAAATGTTAATTGTTTATCCAAACAAATAAACATTTTACACGATTTCATTTAATAATAATTACATTAATAAATAAGTTATCAATTAATAGATAAACTTGGAATCTAAATTGCCGAGAACGTAAAATCATTTATTTTTGTAATTAATTAATAACTACATAGTAAGACTTTATTTATCTACAGTAATTACAGTGTCATAATAGTATATCCACGTCTAAGTAAAGAACAGTATAATTAACGATACTTATCAGATGAGTGACATTATTGTAGAATTACTCAGTCTCATGTACATGTATTTGCATATCAAAACCCATTATGATCACCATATATTTCTCATACGATCAATCAGCTACACTATCATTGAGATAAACTATAAAAACATCAGACTTTGCAGGTTTATATACCAGGCCAAAGAGAACGTAGTTTGGCATTTATAAGTAAACTTACTATATATAATCAAGACTTTTAAACTAATAGCCTACATCTTCCCAGTTTGTACCCACGCAAACCCAGAGTGTAGTTATTTTATGGACTAGCTGCGTTGGAATTGGTCTCAGTTCCATTGATAACATTGATGAAAAATTGTGGGGGAAAATATCCTTTTATTTTTTAAGATAAATGCAGCAAATCAAATATAAATTAAAATGAATACAGTATGATTTAAATTTATTCTGCTGCATCGATTCTGATTAAACACATTGTCAATACTAGATAATTGTCTTTGATTCCACGTGCAGCGTGGTGTGTCTACAGCACTCAATATACTGTATACATATATGGTACACAATTTCATCACGAACAAGGTATGGCTTGCTTCCCTTACAGGCATGGTTTAACAATTCCAAATATTTTTTAAAAATGGGTTGACAAATAAGACTGGATTACACGATCAATCAGCTACAATATCATGGAGATAAACGATAAAAACATCAGACTTTGCAGGTTTGTACAGAGTCGACGTTAGTATCGAGGAAACCCTTATCAATAAGAAAGAAGACGGAGGTGTATATAATAGGCATGTCAGAAGGCATGCCCAGAGGATATGAAGAGGTATTTTTATAGGACAATAAACACGACAATATTTCATATTGTTGAGGAAAACCTTTTTTTTGATAAATGCCTTCCATGATTATTACTCGACTAAAAGAAAGCGAGTGTACACTTTGAAGTCTACTGTCCTGATCACCTGTCAGTCATAACTACGACATACCAATCCTGTATTAGACGCTGGAAGGCTTGGCTTTTCAATAAACATTAGTTGCGAGGGAAATAATATATATCGTTTAATTTTTACGAAGATGTATATATTGATAAGTCTGTCTGATTTTATGGTCCGCTAAAGATAAATAATTCAGTGCAAACACATATTTTCATCATTTGCCGCACTTGTTTCTTATCTAATTCTTAATGTTCCACTAAATCTATATTTTCCTCAGGCACGGATTAACTCGATTAAAATATAAACGCGTTTTAAGATAGTAACCAGAATTTAACAACAAATTAATGCCAGATGATAATAATGATAAAATAGTTATTTTTTTATGTACGATGTATATTCACTTTTACACGTATACATGGATATACAAAATAATTATAGTAATCAGCACCTGAAATAAAATACACCATTTAAAATATAGTACTAACATAATTAAATAAATACATCGCAACATTCTAAGATAAAAAAGAAAAATAGTGGTGAAATTAATGCATAATCAGCTTTCAATATATATTATAGTGCGGTTGGTATCATACTCGTATCGTTCATTCTATCTATTAGCAATGTTATAAAACGGCTAATAATGATATCTTGCTATTTGCTATACATGAATAACTATGTTGTGTATATTTACATAATATTGAAATAAAAAAATAAAAACATTGAATTATATATCATTTAAAAAACGTTACTCCCACTTATCTCTACTAACATGTAGTCCAATTATTCACTTCTATCTATATAGATCGTTGTCTTCACCGCTAATGACTTACTTTACCACGATGAATAATTACCTGTGAAAAAGGAATTTTGTTCCTAATATATTACATACATTTATTGTTTTGATAGTCCGCCAAACAAACAGTATCTCTCTATTATTTATCTCATGAGATAAAATTGTTTCTTCATAATAACGAAGGGTTTTCAGTGTCACACATTTACAATTACAAGTCTTCCTGTATTTATGTATTGACACATGAAAGTATTGGCCAGTGCCATGGCGTATTTCAGGTAAGTACTTCATGTAAAAATCAATTACACTGGTCTGATACAGCGAGTACAAGCCTCTACGTTATCTGGAACACACGGAAACCCCTTGCTGTAAATTGAGCAATATGACTGTTCTCTTGTGGTGATTCCTTCCTCGCTTGTCCACCGTCTCATCTGGCGTCTTCGTCCTCAAATTACCTCCGAAGTGTCATTAGAACAATTTGCTTTAATTTCCACAAGACCAAATTAATTGATAAGTTTCGTGCGGGGTGCATTTGTTAATAGGCAAGCAATTGAATACTGTTGAAGGCACACGAATAAAGCCTAGCTGTGTGGTTGTCCAAATCCTCGGAAACTGCGTGTCGTGTCATCAACTCATTTGAGGCTTCGCGAATTTGCGACAAAACACGATACAACTCGCGGGCCAGAGAGTGCGGTGATTGCTCTAGCTTACAACAAACCTGGCTTACACTGTGCAAGTCACTGAAACTAAGTGATGTTCATATAAAAAGCCATAGGGGTGTGTGACAGAGTGTTTGGGGAAGCATGGCGCGGGCAATGTTTCAAGGACAATTGGTGGACATGCGAACATACTTGTCTGAACATATTTGTCTGAACATACTTGTCTACACTGCCTTACAATCTGGAGGAAAATATCAATTTGTTGTAACGTTCGCTGAGTCATGATGTCTAATCCACCATATCATTGACACAAGTAATTAAGAATTTGATGGCAAAGGTCACGAAAACAGACACTAAATATGGTCTAATTATGTTGCTATCTAAACAAGTAGCCAGCCTTTTTGCAAAGAAATGTGTACACACTTAATTAATTTCCTGGAGTGGGTTACAAGGTACAATGCTAAATCAAATATACGTTGAATTCTGCCAAGCAGAAATCCAACAGCAATTATTTGCATCAATACACATGTGCTTTTAACGACACATCAATCAAGAATTTAAATAAGCACGTATTCATAATATCATACAACATACCAATGTATTAATAGAGAAACTTATTTCTAATGTTCGTATTGATTTTCTTACTTCACTTGATCTAATCGAATTTATAACATTTGAAGTAAAAAACAAACACATCAAAACCTTGATTTTGTAGCATGTTCTTAAACACATGTGACGATACTATAAGACATTGGAATATATTATTTAGTTTAGTTTTTATTTAATATACATGTATAGTTAGTTTACTGATAGTTCTCCAGAAATCTGGAAAGACGTTTGCTATTGTACGGTCGAACAATATTCTCGCAGGTGTTGAAATCATATGCTTATCCAATGAATTGATATGAAGTCGTACTTTGTTGTTGCAAGGTTATATTATTATCTATAACTATTGGAATAAATGAAGGTGTTTAATTGTTTCAGTTTCGATACACAATACTGCCAGTAATATTTTAATAGATCAATATCTGGAAATCAATCTGGCACTTTTCAACTACCGACAGTTTCCATACGGTCATACACCCCTGTCAGTGCACTGTCAATAGGCTAAAGTATCCAATGCACTAATTTGCCATGCTATGTAAATTATATCTGATTTGTTCACCTCACTGCATTCGCAAGCTTCCTGAACAACACACACCAATCATAAATCTTCGTCAACAAGACAGCGTTCACGAGATACCTATGAAAGGGGGGCTTGTTTACTGGAACCAAAGTGATCATTGATATAGTTCACCAAGTCACGTGACGAGTAATTAACATACCGCGTGTGACCCTGGTGCAACTAATAACTGTTAATAAGACAGGGGGACGGCAACCAGCCTTTTTTCCATACGTTCTCTCCCCCAAACCCATCCGCCCACCCGATCCTTGTGAAGAAGCACTTTATTAAGTTATATTCGGCATAATGATAGAACCATGGCAACGTTTCCCATCGTCGCTGGGTGGAATTCCCACCCTTGTCTAAGTAGGCGGAAATGACTAGAGTTATCTTAACCCGATAAAGGTTAAGAGACCAATAAAACGCCGGCGTTGGATCAAGTTGCGGTTTGCGTGTGTAGGGTCTAGTTAGCTACATGATGTATGAGCCAAAAACTGATACCTAGATACTCAACCGTCATCTGCGGTGTTGTGTTGCCAACGACGTCGCTCTGTGGTCGCGGGCGATGTCTTTATGGCGGGGAAAACAAAGGGAGGTAAGAGGAGGGAATGGTAGAGTGACGGCCTGTCACAATTTAGCTATTCGATCCTCAACATTTAACAAAGACGAGCGGATAAGGACCATACCAAGCCAAGCCAAGCCAAGCACTGATGAACGCCAGCAATTACATTGTCACAACACTCTCTTCATATCTAATTGAATTAACGCTGCACACCTTTATTATCGGAAGGCACGGTTCGCCTCTTCTGACCCCGGGAGTGCTACCGGTAAGAGATAGGTGGACATATATGACTAAACATGTATCCCATAACCTAGTGCCTAGTTGCCGCACCTGCCCAGAGTAGGTATAGAATAGGTCCGATATATCCACTAACTGCATTGCCATTAAATCAATCGAAACTCGACGTAACGTTTCACCTAAATCCAAGTGAAGCTATACATCTGTTCATAAGTTGTAATGTAATATCTATGCGCACACATGCATTATGCTGTATACCTTGTAGAATCCTTATGTTAAATGTAAAGGTCTTGAACATTTGAAAATGGACAGTATGGATACGTTTTGAAATAAGTTCAGATATGCCTAGGATTAAAATAAGCGGTATGATATAAGCAGTTTCAATAAGTTATCAGTGTGCTACAGAATGGTCATTAATATTCGCGACATAAAATCAGGTATGACTAAATGTGTCGATATGGGATTCGAACTCTAGGTGTAAAAGTGATGCATCCACCCATATTCTCGAAACGGCTTAGCTAAGAAATTCTAGTGAGAAAAGAGCTGCTCTAAATTTATCATAAGCAGAAAACCAGTTAGGCAACTTCTTAGTACTTACGAACATCTTAGGACTTACGAAGTTTCAAGAATACGAGCCTTGGCAAGACCAGTTTTTCTTTTATTCATAAGTACAATGGAAACCATCAGCGCCATCTTTAGTTAGATATAGATATGTTTGTAATATACTGTCAACAACATACATTGTGAGCCAGCAGATAACGTGGTGGGTAGCTACCTGCAAAATCTCGGAACTAGTTATGATGAATCTGGTGCCGTTCTTCTTCAAACACGTCTGTAGGTTCTTGAATATACCCTGTAGGATATGTAGCGTTTGGACATTCTTCATTGTTAACGTAATATAAGCTAAATTAATATGTTCAAAAATAGTACTGCCCCTCAATTAATGTTGTTGAGTTTATGTATGTTGTGTTAATGGTAATGGGCAGCGTGCGTACTGGGGCTGGATCGTCTGATTATGAGGACATCAAAGGTTACAGATCGGGAATCAATGTCAACTATCACATAGTCTTACTGTACTAAATGTAGCTATAGCTTGTTGCAGGATACGTGTCAGTAATAATAATACTAGTAATAATAATAATAATATGTGCATTTGTAGAGCGCGCCATCTACCGTTACACAGTGCTCTGTGCGCTGTTCAAAGTTTACTGCAGGGTTATAAGAAACTGTTTTGGAATAGCATAGTTTTGATGTTGGTTTTAAATGATTGTAGAGTTGGGCAGGTTTTAATATTGAGTGGAAGAGGGTTCCATTTCACAGCTGCACTATATGCAAATGTCAACACAATACTTCTGAATGTACATATACTGATTTAAGATGTCTTTGCAATAGCTTACAGAGTATGCAAACTCTGTATTTCCACTATGACCAATTACACGGCAGTGTCTACCGAGTCCTGCAAATATCTATAACGTACACGTGTTTACCCAGTACAAATACTAGTTCTTGTGTCTGCAATACTATTTCTCATTTCCAAAGTATTTCACAATGTATATCTTATAGCATTACATCGTCTATTACTCTACTAGTACGCAATACAATCCACCGGGTCTTGGCACGTACCACCCAGGTCTTGGAACGGTCTACCATCGTCTTGGCAAATCCTGCAAAGGTCTTGACACGGCCCACCCAGGTCTTGGAACGGTCTACCAACGTCTTGGAACGGTCCACCCAGGTCTTGAAACGGTCTACCATGGTCTTGTCACGGCCCACCCAGGTCTTGGCACGGTCAAAGTCGTGCAAACATCATACGGTCAGTACTGCTACAACCTTCAAACGGTGCCTCTGTAGAATATTCTATTTCCTACTTCAAGTCATCTACACAGCCATTGCTCGGGTTCTATTAGTCGTGCAAATTCATGGCCTTGCTTGTGTTCTATTCTCCGTGTCTGAATTGTCGGAAACATTTCACAGTCGTGTCGGATCTCATATTATAGTCGAATCGACTTTCTCCAACACATTAACGAACATCAACATCGAATATTTAAAATCAAACATGATGTTTTAGCGTAATCGTTCATGTTTGATTCAAGAAACACACAAATTAACAGCAATTTATATCTTCAAGTAACATTGGTAATTCACTTTACGCCATTCCAGCTAATTAATTTGTGCCGTCTCATGTTTACAGAACACTTAAAGCACATTAAATCCCAGTCCACAAGCCTCGCTCTCTTCGTCCAGCGCGACACTCTAGCTTCCAGCCTCCATTTCGCTAAAGCTCCGCCTGAATGGCACTTCCGGTCTCGCGAGCGTTCCTGGGATGGCATTGATACCCGTTCTTAAATCTCACGTCCGCATGTCTCGTTGAGAGCAATCTCTGTCGCTAATGAATGAAACCAAGCTGTTTTTTGCCATATTAAGCTCAAGTATCGCGCGTTTTCTCGGCAGTGCTCACAAAGTCAACAAACCAGCGCGTTATCAAGAGCCTGGTGTACACAATACCAGAGCGTGCCCATGAAAGGTCATTGCTGACACAGAAATTCATAAAAAATGTTATTTTAAATAATTTCTATATACTATTTCCCCTGGAGGTAATTATAGGGATAAGAATCGTGAGTTGAAATAACATTTTAAAGAGGACGTAAGACGGGACATGAAAATCATGTCGCTGAGTACATGTATGCAGATCATACGTCAAGCATTTATTGGTACACGCATTGTAGAATCTCTGATGACTTTCCTAAATGTATTCTGATGATGAGTGGAATTTACCTAGCTCAGCGGTATCATGGAAGTAACGATGATATACATGTCGTGGGTATCCAGCAAACTACTGTACAGGGAGTTGAGAGAGTATAATGAGCGCAAATCGATCTAACGACCGGGGTATCCTTTCACGAAGCTCGCTTATCCACTAATAAGTGAATAGCGCTCTCTTTGACGATACACAGCAAAGAGAGCGCGCTACATAGTCTCTTAGCGGATAAGAGAGCTTCGTGAAAGGATACTCGGGGTAATATAGTGTAGCGCTTTGAGCACGCACCTTGTGCATGGAGTCTAACGCGATATAAATACACATTATTTATATTATTTACATTATTTATGATGATGTGCATTTATATGCTTTTGCTAGCAATTGTATTATTTTCCTGATATAAATTAAGTGACATAAAGTATTATCTTCTAAACGACATACTCAAAGGATTTATATTTGATATGTGTACAACAAGAAGTGAAGAACATTGATGTTACAGGCGGATGAATACGCAACAACTGATTAGGGTCTCCCTCTTGAAGAACTGCGCTGTTTGTCGGCAATTCTCAATGGTTTATTACATTAAAATGATTATATGGAATAATTAGAATAACCCACTAGATACGAGTTATTGCGGAAAATATGTCTCTAAAGCTCGGAACTGTGAACATTAATTTTACTCAGGACATATTTTCCGTAATCACTCGTATCTCGTGGGTTATTCTCTAAGTATCTATACTGGTTAAAATCAAAAGTACATTCTGGTAAAAGTTCATTTGGCCACTAATTATGTCAACTAGCTGTGATTGTATATGCCTTTAATGGTTCAATTCTGAAACTGCTTCAATATTAAACTAATAGCAAAGAAAATACTTACACGATTTGACAACGGTCAATTACGACTTATCGCCCCTACTTTTTCAGTCACACTTGACTAGGTGGCGTATTACCGCCAGAGGGCGTGGTGCACTCCAGGGTACTTCATCTCTATCTTATCACCGTACACTCTATTAAGACTCAATATAGCCTAGGCAAGATGATCATGGACAGTTAGTGTTATCACGCCAAGTGTTATAACATCGATATCAACAACAAAGGCAATGCGTCCAAAGCCGGTGAAGATTTCGCCGTCGCTTTCTTCAGGTAGCTTATCTCAAATTAGTTTGATTGAATCAAAATAAGGATTACTTTTCTGATTAAAACACTTTTACTGATTTTCCCGCAGGCCATTCTTAAACTCGTGTGAACTTGTGAGAGATGACAATTGTTAACGTGTTGCACTCGTGTGTACTACTACTCGTATAGGTGGGAAATATCGAGTTAATTCAAATTCAACCTTCAAATAAAATGAACATTCTCTATCATGGGTGTGATGCACCGTGATGGTGAACAATACGACACACATTAGGATCTCGTTGACATAATTTAATTCTAATGTCCCTTACAAATACCGTTTAATGGTTTTACGTTATCGATTCATGTTGATTCGTTCGTGTTCAGAAGCGGCAATTTCCATTAGGCACCGGTATATCAATTCAAAATATAAATACACACATGTAAAACTCGATCGGTAAATATTTGTTGGTGTCAAAATACAATAATTATTACTGTGTAAGCAGATTACAGAAGATACAATCAGTGGGAAAACAATGTTCAACTTCACTGATTGGTCGTGTATAATAAATTTGCATTCTACCGCGAAAAATGTTTTAATATTCAATGATTGGTCAGTTCTTGTGGTTTCATTATTTTAATTTATGCAGAACTATTTTTACCTCTATTGTATTACTACGCTGCACAGTAATATGTACTCAAATAAATTAAATTACATACAATTAAATTACTAGTATTTAGTTTCATATTGGGTGATTAATATAAAACATCAATGTTAACTTAGTCATTAATAACAATTACTTTTATCAATAACCAAATGCGTCTCTATCACTGATTAGCAAATAGTTTGAAGAGGAATTCCTCATAGAAAGCATATTCGTAGAGAGCTCATAATTAATTTACCATACAGTACGGGTTTTATACTGGAGAGAAGTAACTATAGACTAGTATAGGATAGCTCCAGTTAATCTACATAAATTGCGGCAACACATACTTCTACTATACTACTACTACTACTACTATTGCTACTACTACTACTACTACTACTACAACTACTACTACTACTACTAATAATAATAATAATATCAGCATTAATAACAATAGCAATATCAATAGCAATAATAATA
>JAUTBX010147296.1:0-17858 GCA_032361465.1 Lepetodrilus tevnianus
TATCACATAGCCTGATCAGATGGTGATTGTATGGTACACCACATAACTTTATCAGATGGTAAGTGTATGGTACATCATAGCCAGATCAGATGGTGATTGTATTGTACTGCCCACCACATAGCCTGTTTATATGGTGATTATATATAGTACTAGTATATCACATAACATGATCAGATGCAGAGTGTATGGTACACTGACACTGCACAGTCTGATCAGAAGGTGAATATATGGTACCATATATCACATAGTTTGATCAGATGGTGATTGTATGGTATAACCGATGGTGATTGTATGGTGCATCACAAATATTGTTAAATGGTACACCACATAGCCTAATCATAAGGTGATTATATGACATATCACACAGCCTCTATATCAGATGGTTAGTGTATAATACATTTGCCATACAAGTGGGTATAATCATCCATTCAGGCTGTGTTGTGTACCATAACAAGGACCTAAACACATTCCACATTGTGGAATCTAATACTTGCTGGGTCAAGTACTCAAGAAAAATTACCACAAGGTATGTTGGGATTTCACTCTTACTATCTACATATTTATATCTATAATTAATAAATGTTTGTTCGTTTGTCTTGCCTCTTGGCCAAAAGAGCTAATTGGATCTACAAGTATTCAAGAACAATATGCACAACACATGTAGTTAAAACAATTTGGAAAAGATTGCATCTATAGAATTATTAGCATATTACTTCAGATAGTAACCATAAAATGCCAGTGGAAATATAGGTGAATGGCAACTTTATGGAATAAATCTAACCTTTTATGTACGCTTATCATACACCTGCTTGATGATTACCCCCCTTGGATCGCTTTCTACTTGTGGAATCTACTACATATTCATCATAGAAACCACCTGTTTTGGTACCAAGTATTTATTCGTTCGCGTTTTCTCATAACGACGTACACTATTCCAATAAGTCGCTTGGCGTCATCTACTTTGAGTCAATAAACTGTACCATATAATTAACACCTCACTAATTCCATACATTCACATCAAAGCCAGCTGTTTATGTGGACTATTTTTGTTGGATACGGGTCAATGCGGTTGTGGTTGTTTATATCGTGTTTGTGAGCAGGCTCTGAACAACCGAGAGCGTGCAAAATACCACTGGTGTTAAAATCCACGGTTCTGCGGAATTTCGACTAGATGATAATACTTTTCTGTTGAACAATGAGTTGATGTAGGTCTATACAAGTATGGCAGCCAACGAACAAGTCGTAAAGTCTGTGGCGAAAAAGTTGTGAGTATGATTGATAAATTAGTAAATAGGTAATAAATTCACAATACTAGTATTAGACATATCATGATACGTATCGAATAAAGACAATGTTATAGATTGTATCATGTATATGTTGTAATGTAATGTTTTAGCTTGAATCATTGTTGTACTGTTATATATATATATATATATATAAACATTTTACTGTTTTAACATAATAATTGTTTATGATTAAAACAAACTGCATGTTCTGGACAAATTAAGGCCATACAGTTGTTTAATACCGAACCATGTTTCACCACTGCAAGCGAAGCGAATACATAAATGCCAGCTTTTCATTTAATCTAAGACTTAGGTGATGTATCAATTAATACATTGATAGTTACAGGTTGTAACTGATTCTAATTGTAATTGACTTATTTATTGATCCGAACTAAACAAGATTCGGAGCAAGTCATAGAATTTACAGATATGCCAAGCCGATTTTTTCCCCACATAAATATATTTTATTACCGGGTATGTACTGCCGACAATGTGCTTTAGTCTTTGGAAAATTATAATAATAAATGATGATGGAAAAGGTCGCATAATACACATGATTGAGCATGAACAATGTTACAATGACCAACAGGCAATAGTTGATGCAAAGTTGAAGCTAATGTAATTTGTTAAGTAATATATCGAGATATATATATATAATATATAGCAAAAGTCTAATACATAACAATGTCTGCTATTGATAAGCAGTACCGATATAGTTTGAAAATAATTATGCATTCAAATTTGAACAATTTATGATGTTTATAATGATTATTGATAAGTATATTGATCAATTGTATTTATTTCCTGTCAACCGACCAATCATAGTCTCCTAGTCCATATATTGGACCTGACCAATTCCATTTAATAAAACACATCTGGGGTAATAAATAGCATATTACACACTCGTGAAATAATTTTATGTGCACGATCTGAAGCTCATGCAATAAAATTATTCCACTCGGGACATGATAAAGTTGGTATTAAATAGAACATTGTGTAATATCCTCTATAACACGCTCACTCTCTTTTTCATATTATCATTCTGTAAAAGAAAATACTTGAATTGGATGCAAATTCTATTTTGTAGAAAATACTATTTCGATGTGAAACGATTAGAGGATGGATTTGATTCGTCTGGGAAATACAGCCCTGTGTTGGAGCATCCACGTATGAAATCTGTAAGTATCATGCGTGTATAACTGTATGCTCATAATACTCCATGTGTAACTGTAACCATTGTAACAGCACAGTCAAGATCAAGGGTAAAATAATGAACTTTATTCTCATATTCATTGTATCTATGTTATAAGGAACTGTATTTGCATACCTCCAATAATAAAAAAATATGTGTACATAGATCATAATACTATTATCGTTTATTGTGACGTTAAAGGCATAATATCACAGTTGATAGACCTGTATAATGGACAAACAAATTTTGATCTGAGACTAATTACGCTTGATTTATCCACCTAAAATTTCTTATTTCCCCAGTCCCCAGTACTCAATAGTTATCAAAATATTAATAGTTTATATGAATATAGGGAATGTTCCGATATTTATCTTGTCTTTGATGCAGCACTGTTCTAAGAATGAATGCAAGCAAACATTAGAGACTGAGTTATGTCCCCTTTGACGTTACCGTTGCGTATTATATTTTTAATTTGTACCACTGAGTTATACGTTAATATATTACGAAGCAAATAACAATAATGGCTGTCTATGAGGGTTTGCATTGGATGTTTGTCTACAATACAGCGGTCGTTTTTGGAAGTCCAAACATGATTTTATGTATGTAAAGTCACTGTGTGAATGTATTTTGCAGTTGTAGCTAAGAACTAGTCCAAAAGAACCATAAATATCTGTGATATTATGCCTTTAAACTTCACTGTAAGTAAAAAATTTTTTTTTTATTCTTTTGTAACCATGTGTAACATTAAATATTCCTTTGTAAGTACTAAGTATTTCCTATTTGTTAGTATCATTCTATTATTCAAGACCATAGAAATTAAGTTACAATACAATAGACTTGGTAATGTTGACAATACAATATTGCTGTATGGTGCTGGTATAAATAGGTGTTGAGAACTAGAAGAGGAAACACATTCAAGGAAATCTGTGATGAGAATAACATATGATGATCCTGGATAAAACTGTTAAGTCATTTTCCTATAAATTATATAATGATGATGATGATGATGATGATAGTCCATTGATAGTGCACTAATATCCACACTTTAAAAGCCTGCTCACAGTGCAGTGTAGGAGATGTATATGATTAGATCAACAATTTAATTTAAATATATTTTGTGTATGTGTTGATGTTAAGTTTAACCATATAGCATCGCCCTTGGGTGTTGTCATCTCTGTTGTTAGTGTCTATAGCTAGTTACTGGCAGAAACCTTCAAGGCACCGGTAGTGGTAAGCCAGGATTGTAATAAAATTACGCAGACCCAGCTCCCAGGAGACCACTTCATTAAGCCTCCTTTCAATCATTGCATTTATAAACTTTGACAGCTTGTGTCTTCAATGTCTTAACCCTCTCCCTGCTGAATTAGGCACTGTTATTTACAGCATCTCTGGTTGCCTCCAGCATGTGGTTATTGGTTCCCAGTGGCAGTGCTTTGAACCAAAGGATGAGGTGCTTCATTTAACTTCTCATCACGATCCATTTTAATAGAAACCTTGTAAAACCAAAAAATCTATAATGCTGCAATATGTATGCCCTTTATCATGCAATCTATAGTGTGTATGCAAGGCTGGTGGGAATGAAAATAAAAGCATCTTCATCACTGAAGTGTTGAATGACGTTTAGCAATGACTCTAAGTCTAACCATGTAACATGTGTAGACTTTCATTACATTATTATTATTATCTATTATTATTATTATTGTTATTTTTATTTCACCATTTTAATAATATCATAATTAATAATAATTATAATATCATTATTTTATCATTGTTACAATTGGTATTTTCATTGTTATTACCGTAATATTGTTGTTGTCATCATCATCATCAACATCATAATCATCATTATCATCATTATTATTATTATTGACATTGTTATTTTGTGTATATTAATATTATTATTATTATTATTATTACCATAATTAGTGTTATTATTTATTATTATTAAAAATATTTAGTGTTACAATATTAATTACTCAAAAATGTTGTTACGCGGTATTATAATTGTTTAAATTCTTGTTATTATTAATAATATTATTAACAACAATACCAACAACTTTGTTATTAAACATTGCTATTATTGTTGGTATTATTGTTGTTGCTGTTATTAATTATTAGCATTAACATGAATGTTCTTTTCATTGAACCATATTACTGCCATAGCTGTGCATTAAAGCATATCTCTGCACTGCCATATGTAGCAAATACTTAAAACAGCTGGATGGACAAACTGGATCTAATGCTCATTAGTAAATATTGATGATATTCTGCTAAACTACAACACAAAAGGAATGTGATACATCTTCGTGAAGTTCTCCCTGTTTGTGCATGCTCAATGTTTACGCGCCGGATACAAGTACCGGTAACTGTACCATGGCAGCCAGTGAAACAGCGGTGTTATAGAGATTCTCGTTAACTAGTAAATCAAGCTGAAGCCATTCATAATGTGGAAAAAGTTTGAGTCTGTTGGGAAATGGAAGAGAAATACAGCATGATACAACTGACTGAACCGTAAAACAAAGATATCTTAGTGACTTAGTCGTACAACCATGAACAAAGGTTCACATAAAACTTTAGAAAATATTCAAAATTGTTCTCATCATTGTGAAAAGTTCCTAAACTTGCGCACATATTATGGGCACAAAAATAGAAAATTTATGATTTTTTAAAAAATATGGTCATTTTCATGATCGTGCTGATAAATACTGTATGTCATTTTTTTTCTTTTATGACAACATGCTGGTTATTCTGGTGTTGTGAAGTGGGGCCATGTGTGTTGGGCATTGATTTCTTATCCAGTGTCCATTAATTATTAACGATGGATTTACACACAAAGAAACGATGGTCGTTAGAGCTGGCGGGGAGGTGTATATCACCAAGCAGTATTGTGTAGGAACTTTTGTATCAGTTGATAGTGTAATAAGTTCAGTATTCCTAACCTGAGTTGAATTCTTAATGAATGAGGTTTTTCTTTCTTCTGGATTCCAGATTTGAATTATTCATTTGTACAAGCCATACAGAGATGTATTGTGCTAAGGATATTATGCATGAATCTGATAGCCATGATTATATCACTACCGTAATGTGTTTTATTGTGAATCATTATTGGAAATTTGAATCCTTTTTATTATTTCAAATAGCAGCTTAAATATGAGAGGTTTGATACATTTGCGATATAATATTGGAAACTGCCACATTTAGATAAATTGTAAAGCTCCATACAAACTTCAAATGAACATTTGAAATCACTCTACTGTATAAAACCATAAATAATTTACGGTATACGTATAATAAAGTAGCAATTTATAAAAACACTGGCGCTAATGATCTAATATAATTGTTGGATTTGTCTTGAAATTTATGTTTCATTAACCTTCTCCCTGCTGAATTGTTCCATTGTGCAAGTGGTTTGTCATATATAAATATGCACAGCAGTGAGGAGGTTAATTGTTTATTATAATCATGTTTGACAGTATTTTATAGCATGTAGGAATTCATCATAGTAACTAGAGTAACTACATAAAGTATAATCTCATCACCCTATTTAAAATGAATGGAAAATTTACAATTAACGGTTGAACCTGAATACACGTCGGTGTGTATTCCTACATCTTTGTATGCGTAGCATGTCGAAGAATGACAGCGAGATGTGCTATCATTGTTATTGTTCACAGAGTGATTGTGAAAGTACGCACTATACATGTAGGTAATGGTTTCGTGGTTCACTGATTCTCTTGCTGTGTATCGCGTATTAAAGAGGCATGAATTAGCAACCATCAATTATTGACCTGACCACCATTAGACATAGTTGTTTGCTCTACCTACACGACGACTTTCCGAGCAGGACGGCTCCCGAGAGAATTATTGTAATTCTGTGTCGGTCGGTCTTTAGTCATTAATTTGTTGGGTTGCAATGAGAACCTGACGACAGCGTCAACACAACGATCATCGACTGCTTGCTGATGTTACAAGGATAAATACTAACAATAATTTTGTGAAATGGACACTTTGGTAAGTTTTTCTGGTCATGGAATTAATAAGTTATTTTGGAGATTAAATTACATTAGATACTTCCTGAATTTTGTAACTAATTTTTAAATACTCAATGAATTATTTTACAATAATCAAAGTTAAAAATAGTCACTCGGATGTCTTCATTATATTAAACATTCTACTGATTTATATACTATCATGACTATTGTTGAAGTTGCCCCGTGTACAGACTACTACTAGTAGTATATCCAAATACACAGTGTGTTTGTTATATGACATGTGAAACAGATGTATGATAAACACTTGTGAACAAGGGTAAACAAATTAAATTAATATATTGAAAGTATTTAAACCCAATACAAGTAAAAGTAAAAGGTTTGTAAATATATAGCACCATTTTATCTAGGAAATGTCTGTTCAAAAGCACATTAGTCGTATATATTCGGTTGAAAGGATCTGTCTTCAGCTCGCTGACAATCAATGCAATAAAATATGAAATATTGATGTGCTGTATCCGTTAGTGAATACAGAAATATGGACAGTGGTAAATAGTAGTCCATGATTAATTGAACCTTCAGGTTAAAATACATCAGGCGAAGTTATTGATTCTCTGAAATATCAATGCGTTGCCACAGTAAGAAAATAATAAAAACAAATATGAAGCCGACTCTGTTTACACATATCAGGCTACCATATTGTGATAAGTTTTATTATGGATTAAGTTAGCATTGCAATAGACATTCTGTTGATTCTTAAATACTGTATACAGGTATTTGTTAATTCTTTGAAGGTATTGTGTGTGTGTATTACAATTTACATTGTGGACTGTGTACACACATAGAATATTAATGACAGTTTAAAATTATGATACAGTTGATATGTTTATGTTCAATGCAAGCTAATGTGTATGGATGTGTATGCGACCACAAATAAAACCCCTATCTATTAGTAACTGTAAGGCAATGTTATAGAATAGTTTCCACCTCAGTATTGCATGTGCGATACACATGACTGGATCATGTAGCTGATAACATTTCCACCTTTATAAGAATATTCCAGCATGTGACTGGAGCAGTAATTATAACTACTTTTGACCACCTAATAATACAACTACCAGTATTCTACATTATGTGTGTATTGTAACTTGATCTAAGACATTTTCCACATACTTTCTATAGTTTTAAGTGCCCAATGAGTTGACCACCTGCCCAATAGCCAATGTCTTGTTGGGCTGTCATGGGTTACACTGTATACACAAGTCTTCACACACTGTGTACAAACATTCATGTATTACAAATATGTTCTGTATAACTTTGCTTTTTCTATATTACTACATGTTTTATTGCAGGTTAACATGCTTATTTCAACTGCTTTACATGCTTCTATTTGAGCTTGGATAAATTTCATGGTGTTTGACTTCATACATAAATATATGCAACCATTTCGCTATCATATTGCATTGAATTTAGTTTGGTGGTTGGCATTGTATACCTGTCCTATCTGAAGAGTGGCCACAGTATAGAGACGATAGCTGTTTTGTACAGCATGTCTATAAACATTGTCTCTGGAGCACTACAGAATGTATTAGCATACCAGATTAATAGTACATGTTGTTCAAGTGACAAAATGTCTCTCTCAAGGACATACTGTATTATATATTATTATTTTTATTGTTATATTTGGTAGGGAGGTTCTACACACTAAAACAATCAAAGTATAAAGTGTTGACTCCTGGTAAATACTAGCTCGAGATTCCTCTAGCCTTAGTTGACCATAAGAGACTTTCTAATAGATATTGACCATAGTCTATTAGAAAGTCTCTTATGGTCAACTAAGGCTAGAGGAATCTCGAGCTAGGTAAATATCTGCTTGAATTTTTAGTTTAGCATTATATCTCCCGTGGACGTCAGTATTAGCTAGATGATAGTATTTTATTATTGCCCAATTTGATATTACATGTACATGCATATGATATTCTGGCCATCTTCAAAATCTAGAATTTACATTATTTGGTCCCGTCTCAAATTAGTGAAAGATTCTTGCAGCAACGTTAAAGGCATAATTTCACACTTTTGGGTGGATAAATCAAGCGTAATTAGTCTCAGATCGAAATTTGTTTGTCCGATTATACATGTCTATCAACTGTGATATTATGCATTTAAACTTCATAATCACTCGATACATTATTTTGCCTATTTCTGAATTTCATCATGAGCATTTACTTTGCCTGTTGGTGACATTGAATTTCTTTCCATGTTACGTTGAAACATATTCTCAGATGATGTTTTCAGATACCATTATTGTTTGTGTCTACTGACAATTAGGCCAGTGACGGCACTTTCATGTGTTGTATGTTTCTTGCTTATTTAAGATCCTTACACATCGGAGGCGAGCAAAATATCGCACCGCCAATCAGCGGTGACATCAAAAGATTACCGTGTATCGAGATTTGTCGTTACGAAATTCGCTTTCGGTGTGCAAGCATATAGATAAATGATAAGGTTCTATCTCGGAATGTATATCGCCAAATTTGTCACCGCAAAATTCGCCTTCAGTGTGCAAGGACATTTATACTGTGAAGAGTGTTTGATGTATTAATCAATGACAATCTATATGCTTCAATGTGATTAACAAATAAGTTTTGCTGAGAACTTGTTAAGAAGTTAAGATTATGAACTGTAAACCTTGGAGCATGCACTCTCCTTTCAGCGATCAAAAACGTTTTGTTATAAGGACTGTTCCAGTAAAACATTTAGCATCCCGAGAGGATAAATGGTATATTATTCCAAGGTATCCTGACACATAATTTACTAATTCTATAGTAGGTGATTTCAAAAAGAAATTATGGGTATTAGACATTTTTTATATGTGTAGTGAAAGTAGTGAAATAGGGTCACCCTAAAAAAATGAAAACATAAATTTCACCCAAGAAGGCAAAATTTCTGAACCCAGAGATTTCACCACCAAAACAGATAAGTTCTATAGTCACGATTTCTTCACCAGTATAGAGAAGTATATTTCATGTCAGGACATTTTTGTTTCGAAGTTTTTTTAATTGCCATCTTAGGATGCCATGCATGTGTTATTGGAACAGATAGTATAGAATAGACATGATCACATAATTATTGTGTTGTAGGGTACACTTTGTTTGTTACTAAGTCTCATGTCTCATCAAGCTCTGGCCCCGAGATTACGAAACTTTCCTAAGTACGACTCCATACTCAACTCAGGATTTTGTTAATAAAACGTCATGTGACGTCTAGCCTACTCAGCCCAATGTACTCAGGCTATGTCATGACGTCACATGACGTTTTATGAACACAATCCTGAGTTGAGTATGGAGTATACTCAGGAAAGTTTCGTAATCTCGGGGCCTGGTTACTGTTTCTATGTTAACTGCTGTGTTCTCACTGGTTGCTGTCCTGCACTGCTCACATTATTATGTTTCATGTTATGTTGATTTCAGCCCCCTACACTTCAGTATAGTGGGATGCATGATCGCGCACTCAAGCACTATTTTGCTTCCAATGATGTTCGTGTTAATCTCACACAAATGCGAAGTGTAAGTAACTCCTAACTACGTCGGGAGAATCTCAAAATTTCACATATTCTTTTCCAGAGATTAAACAATATGGTACAGTGTTATAAATTGCATTTGGTCAAAATAGGTGAACTAAAATTAACCCTCTCCCTGCTGGATTAGGCACAGGTACCAGCCCTTAAGTTTAAGGCATCTCCAGTTGCCTTCAGCATGGAGAGGGTTAACTACCGTTATTGTAGTTATTATGTTTGGAAAAAATTTTAACTGTGAAATTTTGACAAACTCTCACTGCATTTTAATTTGCATTCATTTAATGTGTTTACGTTGCAACTAACATCTATGTTTTGTAGACACTTTTGTGTGACTATTTTTGATAATCACAGCTTTATTGCACTAATTCATACTTTCAGAACAATTCCTTTCATTTTAACGGGTAGTTTAGTTCTTGAATTTCTTTTTTGTGTGTGTTATTCTGATTACCCGGTATGCTGATTATGATAACAATGATGAATGAATGTTTCTTAAAGTTCATTACGTTATCTATCTATCAGTTGCCATGGTATCTACCAATTTGGATAAATCACAGTGATCGGGTTAGGTGATTATGCTAGATTTCGATTGAATCGTACTTTACTACAGTAATAGTAATTACTAATACCAGCAGTCAACATTAGTGATATGATACCAATGTCTATTACATTTGACGTTGTAAGTTGATAGTGTAACTTGTAAGATAACATTCAGTGTTTAATATATGGAGTGACAAAACCTACTGTTTGTCACATAGTGTTTGTTTATAAAGATCAAACACAGCTTTCTGTGTCGCTGACATTTTGGTGAACTAAAACATGTCATAGACACATGCCATGGCAGATATAACAGGCTGTATCAGATTTTTTAAAGCTTATGTTTTGTGAAAACAAACTACAGTTACCAGGCGCATAGCTGCCTATACACAGTTATGCAGACAATTCCATGACAATTTCCTAGCCAATTTTATGTTTTAAACAAAACATTAACATAGACTTCTAGTACTGACAATCTCTTGGCTACATATGAATTTTTATTGTATGTTTTCTGACAGTTTCTAATTTTACTGTTAGTATTATTATAGCTACTAATTTCAGTTCTCTAGTACTCCACTGTACTTTGATGTCCACAGATTTCTCACAGTAACTTTTCATACTGAAGCACACAGAACCTTTAACCTTTTTCATGTTTCACTGGATTAGGCACAGATAGTGCTCTTTAGAGCACTTCTGGTTGCCTTCAGCATGGAGAGGGTTAATTAAAGAATCTCTTGAGAGGTCCTTTTGATTAATTCAGAAGGGAACAGGTTAACAAAGAATGTACTAATCCAGAATTATATCTAGGAGACCTCCGAGATTGAAATTATATCGATTTAACAACTTGGGATGTGCTAAATTTGTTATTTAATGCATATGTAATGACAGAAATGAAATCAAATGGTATGCATGGATGCCAGACAGTTTGAAAGCTAACTGATTGAACTGTCATTAATTAGACATGTGTGGATGAGGGTGGCAGTGGCTTGCATGTGTCTCGGGAACCTCCGACGCCATGTCTGATGAGAACTAATTTGTGGTTGAAATAAACATGCTGGCGATAATGTACCTGAATCAGGCAGAAGAAATTGACAGCTTCCGGGTGAAATAAACGCACCTTTGTGACCAATATAGTACAGTCTGGCCGTGGAATTCTAACTAGGAACGCTTCCTGTCACGGTCGCGCGGAATAGATTTCAAATTAATGCTAAGCCCCTCTTTTATGAACACAGCAATTTATGTTTTTGATTTTCTGTAATTATATATAGTGGTCCAGTGGCCCCTGTATGGAAATAAACAATTCAATATAGTAATAACATTAAAGATTAAATGTCATGGTCTATGCTAGGGCCAATAATACGCTTTTGATAATATTTTATTAGGTGGGGAATGGCGACCCCTGCAATATACTAGTAACTAATAAACTAATAATGTTTGGAGATTAAGAGGTTATAAAATCATATAACTTTTATTCTTGTTTCTAAATGATCCTATACTATCATTAGCCACTGTACTCTCGTAGGGTTTATGTTGGGAGGAGGTGTGAAGTGTGTGGGTGAATATCTGGGGTACTGGTGGTGTGACAAGAACAATGTCTAGTACTTCAGACGAAGGTTAGCGGTGCTGAAAGTAAATCATTAACCTAGATTCTCCCTACAAAGTACATGTACATGTAATCGAAATAATAGCTTTCTGAAATATTTGTGATATGGAAATAATTTGTCAGTTACATTTTTATATCGAGATCAGAAAATTATGAATTACCGGTAATGTCCTATACTAAGTTTATCTCTATTATGACAATTAATCCATTGTCACAAGTACAGTATATCAAGTGTCATAACTATTGTGAATGAAATATACATGTAGTATTATAAGTATACATGTTACGTATGATGTATGACAAAGAATGTTGAAATACTGTATTTATCCTATTATAAGTCTACAGTGTTGATACAATACTATGGCTACTAATTAATGGTAGGTCTATAGGGTCATGTCCACAGGTTTCCTTCAGAGGTTCACTCTGTGTATTGCGCATTTGTAAAATAGGTTACTATGTTTTTGTACCAGCAACACAATGCAGTACATGTACCATTCCATACTGCATACACACCAACTTAATATAGTATCCTGGCAGTGTACCATATGTATTACATCTACACTATTTTACATTTGGTTAGCGATCTAACATTAATACAGTACCCAGTGACAGTGTCTAACAGTTGCCTCTAGGACGGTGTGTGACACTTATCTAGATAGTGGTCATAGTCCGGCGAGACACAAGTCTACGCAGACATGAATGCAATGGACCTGGTGAAATAAGCTGGGATTATCCGCACACACACCATGAAATGATCAATCTGCCCCACGACTCTCAAGTATGACAATCCTATTCACCGGAGTTATGGGGAATTATCTGACTAATAGACAATAGAATGTAACGGCACTGTTTGGTGTTACGTATACATGTTGATATGCAAGTATATTGCAAGCACAATATCAGCTGAACTGAGAAATATCTATTACCAGTTCGCAAAACAACAAAGAAACATACTTGGACATGTATTCAAGTGCCTGTCAAGGCCGTTAGTATAGTAATAAAAATGTCATGTATTTCAGTCAAAACACTGATTTTTTAAATATTTGAAATACGTGTTTGTCTGTTTGACATGTATTCTACTTATTCTAGATAACTGTATATTTCTATTTTCCTAATAACCTGTAACTTTCCTGTAGTGTTTACAATAGAGTCCTCTGTCATTATTTCTAACCTCTTGATACAATGATAACAACATTGATTTATCTCTGAGATGACATTCCTTGTGACCACAGTAGAAGTAGATTTCCACCAGCAGGGATTATATATATGTCTTGAGTTCACAGAAATACAATAAGAGAAATCCTATTTCTGCCCATCAGATTGTTATCAGCATGTAACTTGACCTGACATTCAGGCATCGGAATCTCCACCGTTGTTTTGCGGAATGATTATGATTGGTCAGATTTGAGTAAACAACTTAATTTGCGTGTTTTTCAGAGGCCGTATTCCGCTGCCCCTCACGAAAAGACAGTTAAGCGGAGATTGAAGCAACACATGGCTAATTACCAGTTTCAGGTGAGTCAACTTATTTTGAATATTGATATTTAGAAATATTGTATTTACTTTAGAATATACTATAATCCAAGGAATATCATCTCAACTCATTGGACTTTGCAGAAGTTTGACATGTACAGGACAGCATAGACGCCTGAAGAGAAGTGGCGTTTTTATTGATAATTAATTATTGTTGTTTCATCATCAGTTCTAAAAGGTGTTTGCAGGTTTACTGCAACACTAAGGGAGCTCTGCGGGTTTCCTACTGGCGTAAACTGACAATCACTGATTCAGCCATGATTTGAGTGAAAGTAGCAAGAGCTCCATGAAACAGCAACTGAAAATAAATTATACTCAGTTTACTGTACCAAAGAAATTATTTATTCCAGTATAATAATATTTAAAATATTAATCAAGCTTCCATGCGATACAGGTACCTTGATTACCGTATTAACTCTCTCCATGCTGGATGCAACCAGAGATGCCCAAAAGAGCTGTACCTGTGCCTAATCCAGCAGGGAGAGGGTTAATAGTGTCGCAGACTCGCAAACTATGATATGTATGATATTATAAGTAAAAACAACTCTGGTTATAATTTTATATGTTTGTTAATCATCCACCACTTATTTCCCATGGGATTCTCGCAATTGTTTGCTGCCCCGTAGTTGTGCAAGATAAGATTAATGTATACTCTCACCGCTCATGTTACCTTTATTACTTTATTATCATCGCTATATGATGTATAGCACTATAGGTGCACTATGTTTGAGATCACTTCTATCTGGAGGTGCTCTCTGATGCGTGACTTGAACAACAGCACCACGCAGACACATAACGTTGTTGACAGTGTTTCTATTGACAACTATTGTTGTGTATTTCGGTACTTTTAAACCCGTTTACTACCACTCCAATTAATCATGTTAATTATATACAAACATGTGACTCCTGTGTCCCTGCTGTCCATAACAATGTGTATTTTCGAAATCAACTGGTAGGAATAATGAACGCTGTGTTAATGAGTACATCGGATGCTTCAACGCACCAGACATGTATGTCGTCATGACTGCTGAGCACATAGAATACTAGTATGCTATGCCAATTCCTTAGAGATTTATTACTTTTCAATATGGAAGTACTCGGAACTTCCTTGTTCCTGATTAGTAGTGATGCGAGTCTCGTGAGAATGTCAACATTGTTTTGACATACATAGTTGGCGGCATTTTTTGGCAGGAATATTTCAGAGATGTTGAGCTTCTAGTTATTGGAGCACACACAGCCATGATGACTAAATATTTAAATTATATAGCTTTTCTTTCAGTGGCTAGTTATGTACTAAAGTTGGCGTATATGGGTGAAAGATTCCCGCAGCGACATAAAACAACAACTTGCGTATATGCTTGTAATATTTCTACTCTTTGTTTATCTGCTCAAGCTGTTACTTGTATAGTTGTAGGTTTTCTTGGAGTTTTCTGCTGTGTCCATGGGTTATCACCCTCCCAATATCACCATGATTTCAATAAAATACATTTAAAAATTGTCCCAAACCTCAAATACATCATTGTCTCTATAATGACTTTTTAAATCTTCAACATTCACTACTACGGGTAATATTTATTTATTTCCCAAATGAAAACGGCTGTAAAAATAATTTCAATGATTCATATCTTCCAGATATTATTGGAATCAAGATGTTTGTTTATTTTGGTAGCAGTATTTTGGGTATCGTATGATCAGTAATCCCCCTGTTGCATTGTAAGGTCAGGGACACACTAAGCCAACGAAGAACAGGGTGACAACTACTTAGTGCTATTTCCTGTCACTGAGCAGTGGCAGGTTGTCCAGGTTCTCAGCAATATTATGGGATGGCAAGGCTTTATAGCAAATTCCTCTAAACAGAGATGAAATATTTATGGTAGAAAAAGAAAATCAAAGTGACATTTATATGGATGGGTATCTTGGATTGCATTCCCAACCATCTGATATCTATAGATACCTGTAACTATTACAGTTTCAAATGCTATATGTATGGCAGCATGATACAGACACATTGTAATTACTTACACTTTAAATAGACTGATATGAATCATTGGGTGATGAATATTTAATGTTTGCAATAAACATGACATGTCAGTATAGTGTTGATTTGTTTTATTGTATGCGTTGTCCGAGTATAAATATATAGATGCAGTGCATCACACATGATATGTTACTTTACAGATGAGTATTTACATGATTAACAAATAACAAATAATAATAAATAATACAAGCAATAATTAACTAACTACATGATTAATAAATTAGATATTTAGGAGATAACGGTATACTGTTTGGAATTCAGAGGTGTCAATCGTAAACTGATACTGTCTAAATTGAATTGAACACCGAACTCGCACTCGCACTCGCAGACAAGACTTTGTGTTCTTTTGAGCTTCTTTGTGTTCTTGAGTGAGAACCATAATCACAGTCCATGCATTGAATTGTCCATTAATGCACCTGACTGTCCATTAATATACCTGACTGTCCATTAATCTACCCGCTTGCCATATGTACCAGATTGTCAGATGTTACGTACCACAATGTCAAATGTACCACTGACCATCAGATGCACCATATTGTCAGATGTACCACACTGTCATAAGTACCAGATTGTCAGAAGTACCATGCTGTCAGATGTATGTACTGTATCGTCTTTGTGTGTCTGTCAGCAGACAGGGTCGGACTTGCCCACAGTATCCGAGAAGCACTGGCAGCCCAAAGCCCGGAGGAGTGTTAAGACACTTAAAGTGAAGGTAGTTTGGGTGGCGCGGGTGGCGCGGGCTGTGTGGACGCTTGTTGTTGTCACTCACTGTGTGTCAGTTACATTACTTACAGTGGTCACGGTGTCAGTTACATTACTTACAGTGGTCACGGTGTCAGTTACATTTTGTTTACCGGTAATTTATGTCTCAGTTCATGTTCTTATTTATGTTTTGTTTTGTTTTGTTTGTGTGTGTGGTGTAATATTTGTTTTATTCCGGTATTAAACAGAACTATTTAGTTGTTATGGTTATACATGGATCTTTTTGGGTTATAGGCACCCTTTTTGGTATTTAGTTAATTTACAATTATTAATATTGTGTTTAAGTTGATAATTTGAATAGGTATATGCAAGAGATGCTGTTTTAGTTATGTTGCCTCAAGATATTTGTCATATAATTTCAAATATATATACGAGCTACAAAAACTACAATACAGAGCAGATTTAAATCCCTTTTTATCGTCCAAAATTATCTCAAGGAAAATTGGAATGTTTACTTGATTAAATTGTACCAGCCGACTGTTGTGGGTTTTACAGTAGGTATTAATGGTTCTCATTTCCATATACCACTGTATACAGACCACCACATTGTCACTGACATGTGGAAAATATCATAAAACTTTCTACTAATTGTACTCTAAATTTTCCCTAAGTTTTTAGATTGATTCACAAGTTTCCCTTCCAAATACATACAAATTAACATACCGGTATATCATAATAAATTTACTATTATGGTATTAATCAATACTTTAATTAATATAATATAAACAATTTAATTTAATTAAGTTGATCTTGGTGAAGTTTTCCATCCTGTTTCATTTTCATTTTGCGTGTTCATGTTTCAGTATTGAGTATTACTAGTTCAGTCGGCTCATTGTTTACCAATTGTTATTTCTTTGTTTGCATTTGTGTGTTAATTAATTACACTAATCACTATTTTAAGCTTTAATTTCAGCTTCATTATGCATTGGTATATTTTTAACATTAATCATTCATATTTATGTTTGGTATTATTGTTAACTTGTAACTTTTATGTTAAATAACATCCATTCTAAAACTGTACAACAACTGAAATACTAATCCATCACTTCCACTCATCACTCAAAAATTAACATTAATTTCTTGTTTATTATTGTTATTTCGTATTCTCAAGGTATGATGATTATCTTTGTCTTACAGAATTCTCTCCCGGAGTATTTCTACATCTACAGTGCCACCACTAAAGTACTGCGACCAGAAGTTACTGGATTTGGTGTGCCTTTAAAATCACAGAAAAAGAAGTAAGATTGTTTCTGTTTATGCTAATACAGCTGTACTTAGTAAAACCAATCCAGTTGTCATCCTTGGTCTTGTCAGTACGAGCCAGTGCTTGCAGGTTTACGGTTT